>JAUELO010027393.1:0-10815 GCA_032357855.1 Amphibolips quercusostensackenii
TCTAATTTTTTCTATACTTCTTATTAAATCTTGGAAAAACTAAAAAAATTGCTTAATATGTTGCACATTATTTTTTGACAATGTTGGATGTTTTATGAAATTTTTTTCAATATTCTGTTAAAATTTATTTTTCAAAATAAAAAGTAATTTCAAATTTTCCCTGGAATTTTTAGCAAAACGTTGTACTATTTTGAAAACTTGCAAAATTCTGAAACAGTTAAAAAATTTTATTTCAAAATATAAAAAATCTATATTTTGTTATTAATTATTAAAAGTGTTTTAAAAGTTCTAATTTTTTTTTAATGTTGCAAGTATTTTTTTAATAAATCTAATTTTTTCACAGACTTTCATTAAATTCTAGTTAATTACCAAAAATCACTAAAAATGTTCCAAATATATTTTTTTTTTGACAATTTCGGATATTTTTTAGAATCTTTTTTTATAATCTTTTAAAAGCGATTTTTAAAAATAATAAGTAATTCTGAATTTTCCTAGATATTTTAAGAAAAACGATATATTATCTTAAATCCTCTCAAAATTCTGAAACAGATTCAAAATTTTATTTTAAAATGTTGAAGAATCTACATTTTATTTTTAATTATGAAGAATATTTTTTAAATTTTCTATTATTTTTGAGTGGTTGACTCAGTCATTTAAAATCTTAACGACTAATTTTTCCGTGAGATGAAAATTTTGATATATTCATTGATTATTTTTTATCATTCAGGGTGTCCAGCAATTCTTAGAAACGAAAGTAAACGTCTTTTCCAGGTTTCCCACGATTAGAAATCTAGTTTTTCTAGGTCTCCTTTTATACATCAAATAATGAAATAATAATTTGTAATGTTTGCAAAAAATGACTCATTATATTTGCTATTTGTTCAACAGTCTCTAAAGAAAGCTGAATAATGAATAAACAAATTAATTTTGCTTAAACTAGAAATAATTATTATTGTGATAATTAATAATTTCAGATTTTAAAACAATCGCTTGCCAGTATACTTTTTGTTCGGGGTGACTCAGCACATTTACAAATTTAACAACATTACCTTCTTATTATCTAAATGAGGCAAAAAATGTTACATAATCGCGTTTTTTATTAAATTATTTCATTTGTTGCGTTTTCTATTTTTCAAAACAACTTTAGTTAATACTAACAGCCCTAAAGAAATAAATAAATGCTTACACGAAGCAATTAGTGGTTTTCGACTATCGAATGAGTAAATATTTCAACTAATCGAATTAATAATTTTCCACTAGTTTTAATTGGATCACTTTTTCTGAATGAATATGAATTACCGCAATAATTATTAGTAAAGTCTACCGATTTATATTTATAAAAATGAATATAATTTCTAATTTATAACAAATTTTCAGATTTATAATTTTAATATGTTTTATACAATAAGCGTTAAAAGTAAGCATTGTATTTAACGTCTCAAAAATCAGAAAATTTCTCAATGAAAATCAATTCGAATTTTGTTTTATCTTTAACTGACAGCCATCATAACATGAACAATTTTAATTTTAAAGCATTCTATACAAAAAAAATTTCATCAGCATTTGAAACTATAACTTTGGTGTGAAAAATGTTTTTCTTTCATTTGGGTTACTTAAGTTCGTATCTAATCAAGAGTGTTTTACAACTAAAGATAAAAAATTTAACTTGGTTAAAAAACATAAAAAGATACTTATTACACAGAAGAAAATAATCTAAGCTGATACGGATACCATCAGATTGCTTCACTCATTGACAAAATATAACTGAAATAAAGAATTATATTTTTTCCAAAACATATTCACATGCGAAGACACGCATATTCCGTTTTCTTTTATTTATCAAAATTAAAAACTGTCTATGTTTTAGGCATGAGGCATGAGGGATATGGCAAAAAAAAAAGGAGACAGGTGGTAAGAAAAAAGTTAATAGGGGAAAGAGGACAGGGTATAAGCGAGAATGAAAAGAAAAAATAGGTAAAGGGGAAAAGGGAGAAAGGGAAAAAGGGGGAAAGTGGGAAAGGAAAACGGGAAAAGGAACATGAGAAATTGGAAAAGGGGAATGGGAAAAGGAAAAGCAAAAGGAAGGAAAAGGGGAAGAAGAAATTGAGAAATAGATAGGTAAAAGAAGAAAAGGGGACATGGTGAAAGGAAAAAGGAAGACAGGAATGGAGAAAAAGGAAAAAGTGAAGAGGGGACGAGGTAAAAAAGAAAATTGACAGAAAAAAGGGCAAATAAGAAAAGGGGAAAGGAAACAGGGAAAGGAAAAAGGAAAAATTAAAAAGAAAGAATAGGGAAGGGAAAATAAAGAATCAAGGAAAAAGGAAAAGGAAACAGGCGAAGGGTGAAGAGGGATAGGAAAAGTGTAAAGAAAAAGGAAAGAGTAAACTAGAAAGGGGATATGGAAAAAGCAAGAAAAAAAAAGGGAGACGAGGATAAAGAAAAATGGAAAAGTAGAAAGGGGACGAGGTAAAGGGGAAAATAGACAGAAAAAAGGGCAAATGGGAAAAGGGGAAAGGAAATAGGGTAAAGGAAAATAAAAAATAAAAAAGGGAAAATAGGAAAGGAATAATAGAAAAAGAGGAAAAAGGAAAAAAAGGCAAAGGGAAAAGAAAAATAGGAAAAGTGTAAAGCGAAAGGAAAGAGTAAATTAGAATGGGAAGATGAGGAAAGGCGAAAAAAGAAAAAAGAAGAAGGGAAAGAGAAAAAGAGGAAGAAAAAAGGGAAATTAAAAAGGGTTAAGGGTAGAAGAAGAAAATGGCAAAAAAAACGTCACAAAAAATGTGTAACACTGACGTCATAATTCATTAAAAGGAAAAAAGGGAAAAAAAGAGTAAGGGAAAAGGGGAGAAGGGAACATGGTAAAAGTGAGAAAAGGACAAAGGGAAAGAGAAAAGTAAACACGGGAAAGGGGAAAGTGGTCAGGGTAAAATGAAAAAGAGAAAGAAAAAAGGGGCAAAAGAAAAAAGGAGAAAGAAAAATATTAAAAAGGGGAAATAGGGAAAGGGAAATTTAATGAAGATGAAAAGGGAAAGGTAAAAGGAAAAGAAAAAGGAGGAAAAGAAAAAGTAACAAGGAAAGAAAAAGGGAAAAAGTTATATTTAAAAGGAAAAATATAAAAAGGCAACGTGTCCGCCTCCAACATATTTATGTTATTATGGTTTTGCTTTACTTGTACAGCAGAAAGTTTTGACCAAAAAATGTATAAGATAAAAAAACAGTGTGTGAAAAAGGGAAAGGGGAAAGAGGGAATATTGGAGAAAAGGGAAAGGAAAAAAGGGGAAGTTAGAATAATGGAATGGCAAAAGACAGAAAAGGAAAAAAGAAAAAGAGGAAAAAAAGGAATAATTGGAGAAAAGGGAAAAGTAGAAAAAGGAGAAAAGAAAAGAATAAAGAAAAAGGCAGAATTTAAAAGCTTAAATGAAAAAAAAGAAAGAGGGTGAGGGGAGAATTAAAAAAGAGAAAGAAAAAAGAGGAATTGAAAAGGAGAAATTAGAAAAAAGAAATAGGAGAAGGGGAAGAGGGGGAAGGAAATAGAAAATGGGAGAAAGCGAGAAAAAGAAAAGTGGCAATAATGAAGAGCGAAGGGGAAAAGGACAAAAGAAGAAGATGAAATGAAAAGAAAAAGGGGCAAATTTAGAAGGGAAAATAAAACAAATATGAAAAGGTAAGAGGGAAAAGGGAAAAAAGGAAAAAGGGGAAGGGGACGAAGAAAAAGCAAAAGAAGAAACAGGGAAAGGAGAAAGAGGAAAGAAAAAGGAACAGATAAAAGGGGAAAGGGGACAGAAGAGACAGAGAATAAGGGGACAGAAAAAAGGGAAAAGGATAAAGAGAAATTCGATAGAGGAAAAAGGGAATGGGAAATGAAAAGAGGGGAAAAAGGAAAGGATAAAAGTAAACAAAAAGAGTCTAAGAGTACAAGGAGGACGGCGAATCGAAAAAGGGAGAAAAAAATGAGGAATGAAAAGGTGAAGAAGGACAGGGTGAAAGAGAAAAGTGAAAAGGCTAAGAGAAAAGGAGACAAAATATAAACGAAATAGGAGAACAATGAAGGGCAAAAAGGAAAAGGGACAAATAGAAATAATAGTTAGGAAAAGAAAACAGGTGAAGGTGAAAAGAAAAACAGGGAAATTGAAAAAAGTAAACAAAAAAAGGCAAAGAAGAAAAAGGGAAGAGAAAAAAGGGTAAAAAAGAAAGGGAAAATGTCAGAGAGGTGAAGAAAAAATAGAAAAGAGAAAAAGAATGACGAAGGGAAATGTAGAATTAGAAAGCGGGAATGAGAAAAAAGAGGTTAAGGGAAAAAGGAAAAAAGAAAAAGTGAAAATTTGAGAAGGGGAAACAGAAAATGAGGAATTAGAAAGAGATAATTGAAAAGGGAAAAAGACAAAAAGAAAAGAGAAAAACAGGAAAAGGAGAAAAGAGAAAAATGGAACGTGCAAATACAAAAGGTATAGGGAAAAGGGGAAAAGGAAGAAGAAAAAATAAAAAGAAAAAAGGAAGAAAGGGAGAATAAAAAAAGAAAAGGGAAACAAAAAAAGCGAAAAGAAAAAAGTGAAAAGAGAAAAAGGAAAAAAAGAGACACGGGGTAAGGGAAAACTTAAAAGAGTGAAGGGGAAAGGGGACAGAGTGAAAGGGAAAAGAAAAAGAAGAGAGCGTCGAAGGGGAAAATGAAAGGGGTGAAGGAAAAAAGGACTAATACATGGTAAAAAGTAAAGAAGAAGGGCTTTCACGTACTTCAAGCAAATCATTTTACTGCTTTTACTATTTCATTGTACCACAATCTTCAAATTTGTTATTGTGAATTTTACCTTTTTCTGATTTACTTATGAATCTATACAATTCAAAGATTTATTTAATATATTCTTGCACGAGCAAATGAAAATGAATGATTCCACAGAAAAGAAAATTTTTCGATGCATGGATATGCCAAAGAAGTAAAATTGTTTGTAAAAATTCTTTGTAAAAAATTGTGTATAAAAATTGCAAATGCTTTTGAGTGTCGACCTATTGTATACAAACTTTTATTTTTTAGATAAAAAAAGAGAAAATGAAGAGAAAAAGGGGCAAAGGAGAAAAGAAATAAGGGAAAAGGGAAATGAAAAATTGGAAAGGGAAAATGGGAAAAGAGGAAAGGGAAAAGTAAAAAAAATAAAGGGAGAGGGAAAGGGAGAAGAGAAAAAGGAAGATGGTGAAATGAAAAAGGGAAAAAGAAAAAATGGAAAAAAAGAAGGAATAAGGGAAAAAAGAATTTGAGAAATAAAAAGGTAAAGGAGAAAAAAGGGTCATGGTGAAAGGCAAAATGGAGACGGGGATAGAGAAAATGAGAAAAGTGTTAAGGGGACAGGGTGTAACAGAAAACGGACAGGAAAAAGGGCAAATGAGAAAATAGGGAAAAACAGAAAAAAAGGAAAGGAGAAGTTTAAAAGGCAAAATAGGGAAGGGAAAATAGGAAAAGAGGTAAAAGGATACGAAATATGCAAAGGGGAAAAAGGGATAAGAAAAGGGTAAAGAAAAGGGAAAGAGTAAATTACAAAGAAAACATGGGAAAAGACAAAAAAAGAAAAAAGAATAGTAAAAAAAGAAGAAAGAAGAAATTAGAATGGGTCAAGGGAAGAAGGGAAGAAGGGGAAAAGGGTGAAAAATCGGCACATAAAATGTGTAACACTAACGTTATTATTTATTACGTGTCCGCCTCCAACATATTCATGATCATGGTTTTGCTTTACTCATACAGCAGAGAGTTTTATCCAAAAAATATATAAAACAGAAAAACAGTGTGTATAGAAGGGTAAGGGGAAAGAGAAAAATGGAGAAAGGAGAAAAGGGAGAAAGGGACATAGTAAAAGTGAGAAGAGGACAGGGGGAAAGAGAAAAGTAAAAAGGGTAAAGGGAAAAGAGGCCAAGGTAAAAGGGAAAACGGAGAGAAAAAATGGAATAAGAAAAAAATAGGAAAGAAGAATATTTAAAAGGGGCAATAGGGAAGGAGAAATTTGATGAAAATGAAAAAAGAAAGGAAAATAAGGAAAAGAAAAAGGGAAAAGGAAAGGGAAAGCAAAAAGGTAAAATTTAAAAGGGGAAATAGGAAAAGGCAACAAAGGAAAAGGAAAATGGAGAAAAAAAGGAAAACGGAAAATAAGAAAGGGAAAAAGGGAGAATGGGAAAAAGGGCGTAAACTCGACACTAAAAATGTGTAACACTGACGTCATTATCTATTACGTGTCTGCCTACAACATATTTATGTTATTATCGTTTTGCTTAACTTGTACAGCAGAGAGTTTTGACAAATAAATGTATATAACAAAAATAGTGTGTGGAAAAGCGAAATAGGAAAGAGGGAAATTTGAAAAAAGGGAAAGGAAAAAGGGAAAATCAAAAAGATAAAATGGAAAAAGACAAAAAAGAAAAAAGGAAAAGGGGAAAAGAGGAAGAGAAAGGGATTATTGGAAAGAAGAAAAGAAAAGTGGGAAAAGGAAAAAAAAGGCATTCGTTGAATGGAAAAAGGGAAGAGGTTAGGGGGAAAATGGGAAAAGAGAAAAAAAAAGAAGCAAATAAAAAAGAAGAAATTAAAAAGGGGAAGAGAGAAAAGGAAATAGACAAAGCGGAAAAGAGGAAAAAGAGAAAAGTGGAAATGAATAATAAGGAAGAGGAAAAGAGCGAAAGGATGGAAATAAATGAAAAAAAAGAGAGACAAGTTGAGAAGAGAAAATAGAACAAATATAAAAAGGAAAGAGGGCAAAGGGGAAAAAAGAGGGAAGGCGATTAAGAAAAAAGGGGAGCAGGGAAAGGAGAAAGGGGGAAAAAGGCGACAGAGATAAAAGGGAAAAGATAACAGGAAAGGGACAGAGGAAAAGTGTCGAGAAAAAGAGGAAAAGGAAAAGAAGAAAATCAAAAGAGGAAAAAGGGAATAGGAAATGAAGAGAGAGAAAAAGGGAAAGGAAAAAAGTAAGCAAGAAAGATCTAAGAGTACAAGAAAAAGGGCGAAATAGATAAGGGAAAAAGAGAAATAAGGAATAAAAAGCGAAAAGAAGACAAGGTGAAAAAGTAAAGTGAGAAGGCTAAGGGAAAAGGGGACAGGCTAAAGAGGAGAAAGGAAAAAGGGAAAAGAGAAAAAATTATTGTAAAAAGAAAACAGGGAAAGGGGAGAAGAAAAACAGGGAAATTAGAAAGAGGGAAAAGGAAAAAAAGGAAAAAAAAGAGAAAAAAGGGTTAAAAAGAAAAAGAAAATGTCATAGAAAAAAAAATAAAAGGGGAAAAGGACAAGTAAGGAAAAATGCGAAATTAGAAAGAGGGAATGATAAAAGAGAAGAGGGTAAGGGGAATATAATAAAAGGAAAATGAAAAATTAGAGAAGGGGAAACAGAAAAGGAAAAATAAAATGGGAAAATCAAAAATGGGAAAAGAAAAAAGGAAAGAGAAAAAGAGGGAAAGAAAGAAAGAGAAAAGATAAACGTGCAAATAAAAAAGGTATATCGGAAAGAGGCAAAGATAGAAGAAGAAATGAAAAGGAAAAAGGGAGAAGAGAAGAGTAAGAAAGGGAGAAGGGCAAAGTAAAAAAAGTTCAAAGAGTAAAGGGGAAAGGGAAGAAGTTAAAAGGGAAAAGAAAAAGAAGGAAGGGGCGAAGGGAAAGTGGGAGGGTGAAGGGTAAAAGGGAAAAGAGAATCTGTAATGGAGAAATAGGGAAGAGGAAATGGGAAAAGAGGACAAATAATTGGTCAATAGTGAAAAAGAAGGGTCAAAGAGGGAAAGGAAAGGGTGAAATTAAATAGGGGGAAAGGCAAATGTAGAATGCAAAAAGGGAAGGGAAAATAGGGACATAGTGAAAGCCAAAAGGGTGAAAGAGAAAAGTAAAAAGGCTAAGGGGACAGCAAACAAGGTAAAAGAGAATAGAAAGAGAAAAAAGAAGCAAAGAGAAAATAGAAATGAAAAAAAGGAAAGGGAAAAGGAGAAATTGAAAGGGATAATTAGGGAAGAGAAAATAAGAAAAAAACAAAATGAAAAAAGGGAAAAAGAGGAAAAGGGGGAAAAAAGGAAAAGCGATAAATAGACAGTGTGAAAGGGGAAAAGGGATAGAAAAAAAGAGAAAAGGGGGAAAAAAATTGAAAAGGGAAAAACAAAAGAAGAAATGGGAATGAGGAAATGAGAAATGAGAAATAAGAAAAGAAGTGAAGGGGAAAGGGGAAATTTTGAGAAGGGGGAAATAAAAAGAGAAAAAGGAAAGGTGAAAAGAGAAAAAGAGAAAAAGGGAAAAGGGGAAATTCTCATTTTTTTAAATTGAGAAACTATCGGCTGCAGAGTTCAAATAATTGCGATGAATAAATTTTTGAAGCTAGTAGTGCAGCAATTCACATTGTTTATGGAAAGGAAGTAAAAAAAAAATTTTGTTGTCAAAATAGCAACGATAATATTTTGTTTTTAAATTTATCATATTTGTTTGAAATTCTTTTTGCTTTTATTTAAAATTTAACGATATTGTTAAAAATTTATTTTATTTGGTAGACAGTAAATAAAATTTTAGTTAAAAGTTATTTTATTTTACTGAAGATTCGTCTTTTCTCTTGCCTGAAAATCAAATTCATTGACTAAAGATTTAGAAATTAGATTTTTGGTTAAATTTCTTTATTTTGGTTGACTCTAACTGTTTTTATTTTGACATTAAAATTTTTTTTTGTGAAAAATCAACTGTGACATTCCTAATTGATTATTGACCATTTTAATCTAAATTTAATTCCTTGATTGAACATTTAATTATTCTGTTAGAAATTTGTTTTTTGTTTGTTGAAAAGTAACTTTCTACATCAAAAATATAATAATTTGTTAAAAATTCGTTTTATCTTTCGCTTAAAAATAACTTCCCTCACTTGAAAATTTTAGTATTTCATTTTTTATTAAAAACTAATTTTTTGACGAAATTCAACTGTTATTGTTTCAAAAATGAAATCTTTTATTAATTCAGATATGAACTATAACATTTTTTGTTAAAAGTTTATAATCTTAAATTAAAATCCATTGTTAAGGTTTAACATTTAATTAGTTTGTTGAAAAAAAAAATTTGTTGAAAATAAATTCTTTTAACTAAAAATTAAGTATTACCATTTTGTCTAAGATTTTTTTTACTCAATCTTAGTAAATATCTAATTAAGAAATCAACGAATTTTTTTTAACAATTAAATTTTAAACGCAAAAACATTTATTTTCTACCAAAATAATTGAATTTTTAACAAAATAGTTGCATTTTTGACGGAAAAAGATCAATTGGCTATTAAAATGGAACAGCTATATATTTAGGTAAAATAATAAATTAACTTTTGAATAAAATAATGCATTTTTAATTTAAAAAAATAATTTTTAACCCAATAATTTAAATTTTAACTCAAAAGGTAAATTAGCTACCAAAATCAGATGAATTTTTAACAAAATAGATTTAAAAATACAAATCATAACACAAAATAGAAAGGTTTAACTTTTAGTTAAGGAAATAATTTTTTAAATAAATAAAATAATTTTTTAACGAAATTGCTGAATTTTTAGTGCAACAGATAAATTTTCATCCAAAAAGCTTAAATTTCTAAAAAAAATTTCCACAAAAGATTTAGTTCATTTTTTATAAAAAATATTAGATTTGAGTTAAAAAATTATTTTAAACTAGAAATATAAAATTTCAGCCAAAAAAAAATACTTTTAATTTAAAAAGAACAATTCTGAACAAAATACATAAGTTTCCAACCAAAAAGTAATTGAATTTTTTAAATTAATTTTTGGTACTTTAAGGTCATACTCCGAAGTCTAATTTACAGAATGATTCAAGCAAGAACTGATTTAAATACCCTCTAATTTTTATAATTATCACTTTTTCTCTCTATATAATAATTAATTTATTAATTTTTAAAAAACGTCCAGAATGTCAAGTTTTGAAGCGAAATTTGTCATAGCACAGGATAAATATGTGAAGGGAAGCTCAAATTTTTAATATAACTTACAAAAATTAACAGTTCTGCTAAATTTCCTTCTGAACACAAATGTCACAATTTTTTACTCTTGTATTGTGAAAAAGTAATCTTGATATGAAAATGAAATAATTTATTGCATTTATGTGAAAAATATTTCAGAAAATGCGGTTAATGGAGTCTTATAGAGAATTCGAATCACCAAAAAGTGCATAAACACTGTTTTTGACATATTTGAGGTTATGTAGCATCGCGACTTTTTTTTATAAAAAGGCTATATACAGCATCTTAAAGTGCAAGTCTTCCTTTTTCGAATGCCGTTGAGTATGCTCAAATATTTTTTTTTTTGCCGAGATATCGCATTTTAAAAATCTATTCGAAAATGCAATAAGTTCCACGCGGACATCAAACATTCGATTGCCTTTTTTCATTAAAAAACACTAAAAATGTTTAAAAATTGATTACAGGTTAATGTTTTTTTATGTAAGAAGACCTGTTCTTTCAAAATCCAGTGTTACATTTTTTAATTTTTCTAAAGAAAATTTAATATGGCCGACTATTTGATGTTTGCGTGGACCTCAATGCATTTTCGTATATTAAGAAATTCATAAATATACAATGTTCAAAATGCGATATCTCGGCGAAAAATAAAGATATTTAAGCAAACTCAACAGCGTTTAAAACCGACAGACTTGTGCTTTAAGATGTTGCATATAATTTTTTTACATAACCCCAAATATGTCAAGAAAAAGTGTTTTTTGCACGTTTCAGATAGGATATCTCAAAATCGTGACGTGGCACAGTGGGGTGAAATCGGAAAACGAGGTTCAAAATGACATTTAGAACGCAATTATGAACCGATTTTAGAATTTTT
>JAUELO010027401.1:0-10815 GCA_032357855.1 Amphibolips quercusostensackenii
AAATTATAAACCAGTTAAAGAGATTTAAAACGATAATTTCACGGGATTTCAAAGGATTTCAAAAGGCTGTAAGACATTTAAGAAGATTTCATGGAATTTTAAAATAGCTGCAATTGCTGACATTTAAAAAGATTTCATAACATTTTCAAATAGCTGCAAGCATTTCAAAGGATTTAAAATTCTAAACCAGTTAAAGAGATTTAAAACGATAATTTCACGGCATTTCAAAAGATTTCATAAGGCTGTAAGACATTTCAAAAGATTTCATGGATTTTCAAAATAGCTGCAAATATTTTTAAGGATTATAAATTTTAAACGAATTTAAGAAATTTAAAACGATACATTCAGGGGATTTCAAAGGATTTTAAAAAGCTTTAAAAGATTTCAAAAGATTTCTAAGTATATCCACGATTGTAGAAGATTTTTATGGATTTTCAAATTCTTTAAGGGATTTTAGTGGATTTCATGGGATTCGAAAATACATTTTAAAAAATTTCACAGGCTTTCAAAGCGTCTTAAATAATTTCAAGAAATAACAAAGTATTTTTATAAGTTTTGAAGGGTGACAGAGGGCGGCTTTAATTGGTTTTCAAAAATTTGAATTAATTTGAAAGAATTTCATGAGATTTTAAAACTTTTCACGGAATTTTCAAAAATTTGTAAAAAATTTAAAGGATTCAAAGGATTTTTAACGGATTTTAATAGATTTAAAGAATGTCATTAGATTTTAAAAGATTGTATGAAATTTCAACAAATTTGGGAACATTATACAAGAATTTAAGGGACTTCAAGGAATTTTTATGGGTTTAATAAGATTTTTTTGGATTTTTAGATATTTTTAAGGATTTTAAGAAACTTAACAAAATTTCCACAGATTTAAAGGTTTCAATAAATTAAAACAATATTTTAAAGATTTCAAACGATCTCCTGATATTAAAAAAGATTTCACAGAATCTCAACAAATTTTAAAGAATTCCCACAGTTTTTACATGACTTTACGGAATTTCTAGAGATCTCGATTGTTTTGAAAGAATTGCAAAAGACACATAAATATTTTTAAAGTTTTTAAATAATTTAAAAAAATACAATAGTATTTTAATAAATTTTGCATAATTTAAAAGGATTTTACTTGAATTTTGAAGATTTAAAGGGATTTCAGGAAGTTTCTTAATATTTTACGAACTTTCAAAATATTTGAAAATATTTCAAAAAATTAAAGGAATTTCAGTGTATTTTAAAATATTTTAAGAATTTTTAATGATTCCACGGTACTTTAAAGCATTTTAAGTTTTTTCTCAGTTTTTTAAGGATTTCTATGGATCTCAATATTTTGAAAATAATTTCAAAAGATTAGCAAAGATTTTAAAGGATTTTAAAGGATTTCAAAAGAAATACAACAGTATTTTTACGAAAATCACATGATGCCAAAGGATTTTAATTAGATTTTGAATATTTGCAAAAAATTGCAGGAATTTTAAACAGATTTCACAGGATGTCCAAAGATTTGCAAAGATTTCTAAGGCTTTTCAATGATTTTAAAAAATGCGAAAGTATTTTTACGAATTTTACAGGATGTCAAGGGATTTTAATTAGATTTTGAAGATTTGAAGATATTTGTAAAGAATTTTAAAAGATTTCTCTAGATTTGAAAAGAATTGCAAAGATTTCAAAGGATTTCCATGGATCTCAATAGTTCAAACAAAAATCTAAAACATTTAAAAGATTTCAAATGATTTTAAAGGATTTTAAGATGTACAAAAGTATTTTCACGAATATCACATGATGAGGATTCTTATAGATCTTAACAGTTGAAAAAAAATTTTAAGGGATTTAAAAAGATTTCAAAGGACTTCGAAGGAATTCAAGAGATACAAAAGTATTTTTACGAATATCACATGATTTCAAGGGATTTTAATAAAATTTTGAAGATTTAAAGAACTTTAAGGAAATTTCAAAAGATTTCACGAGATTTCAAGAGATTCGAAAAGATTTCAAGAAGTTTCCAGGGATGATAATATTTTGAAACAAGTTTCAAAAGATTCGCAAAAATTTTAAAAGAAAATAAAGGATTTCTAAAGATAGAGAAGTATTTTAAAGATTTTGCATAATTTCAGAGGATTTTAATTTGGCTTCGAAGATTGAAAGGGATCTAGATAAATTCCAAAAGTTTTTACAGACTTTCTAGAGATTTGCAAAGATTCCAAAGAATTTCAAGGATTTCAATGGATTTCAATAGTTGAAAAAGAATTTCAAAAGATTTGCAAATATTTTGAAGGATTTTGAAGGATTTCAAGAGATGTAAAAGTATTTTCACAATAATCACAGGATGTCAAGGAAAATAAATTTGATTTTGAAGATTTAAAGATATTGAAAGAAATTTTAGAAGATTTCACGGGATTTCTATAAATCATTATGGTTTGGAAAAAATTTCACAAGCTTTTAAAAAATAAAGTATTTTAAAGGATTTCAAGTGATATAAAAGTATCTTTACGAATATCGCAGGATGTCAAGGGATTTTAATTAGATATTGAAGATTGGAAGAGAATTGAAGGAATTTGAAAAGATTCCACGGGATTGCCATGGATCTTAATGGTTAAAAATAATTTAAAAAAAGACTTTCAAAAATTTCAAAATATTTCAAAGGGTTTGAAGAGATACAAAAGTATTTTTACAAATATCACAGGATGTCAAGGGATTTTAATTAGATTTTTAAGATTTTAACGAATTTGAAGGAATTTCAGAAGATTTTACAAGAATTAAAAACATTCACAAAGATTTAAGAAGATTTCCATGAATCATAATAGTTTGAGAAGAATTTTATAAGATTTCAAAGGATTTTAAAGGGTTTCAAGAGATAAAAAAGTATTTTCACGAATATCGAAGGATGTCAAGGGATTTTAATAAGATGTTGAAGATTTGAAGAAATTTCAAAATATTACACGGGATTTCAAAAGATTCTTGAAGATTTCCAATGACTTTACTGGATGTTATTGAATTTCAAGATCTACAAAATTATTTCAACGTGTATCACGGATGTCAAGGTATTTTAATTCGATTTGTAAGATTTGAAGTGACAGTAGTTTAAAAAGAATTTTAATAGATTTGCACAGATTTCAAAGAATTCTTAAGGATTTCAAGCACTAAAAAAGTATTTGACAAATATCGCACGATGTCGAAGGATTTTAATTAGATTTTAAAGATTTGAAGAGATTTGAAGGAATTTTAAAAGATTTTTAGGGAGTTTTATTAATCTCAATGGTTTGGAGAGAATCACAAAAGATAACAAAAGATTTCAAAGGATTTTCAAGGATTTAAAAGGATTTTAAGAGATATAAAAGTATTTTTACGAATATCACAGGATGCCAAGAAATTTTAATTACAGTTTGAAGATTTGAAAAGATTTGAAGGAATTTTAACAGATTTCACAGGATATTTAGCAACCTCAGTGGTCTAAAAAAAATTCCAAACGATTTAAATTTTTTTAAAAGGATTTTAAAAAATTTCAAGGGAGAAAAATGTATTTGACAAATATCGCAGAATGTCAAAGAATTTTAATTAGATTCTGAAGATTTGAAGAGATTTGAAGGAATTTTAAAAGATTTCACAGGATTTTCATCAATCTTAATGGCTTAAAGAGATTTCCAAAAGATTTAAAAAGATTTCAAAAGATTTTAAAGGGTTTCAAAAGATACAATAGTATTTTTTCTAACATCACTGAATGTCAAGGGATTTTAATAAGCTGTTGAAGATTTGAAGGAATTTCATAATATTTTACCGGATTTCAGGATATTGCCAAAGATTTCAAATGATTTAAATGCATTTTAATTGTTTTTAGGATATAAAAAATTATTTTTACGAATATCATGGGATTTTAATAGATTGCAGATGATTTCACTGGATTTAATAAGATTTGCAAATATTTCAAAGGACTTTAAATGATTTCTAGAGATGTAAAAGTATTTTTACAAATATCACAGGATGTCAAGGGATTTTAACTACCTTTTGAAATTTAAAGAGATTTAAAGGAATTTCAGAAGATTTTACGGGATTTCTATAAATCTTAACGGTTCGAAAAGAATTTCAAAAAATTTACAAAATTTTTAAAATATTTTTAAGGATTTCACGTGATATAAAAGTATCTTTACGAATATCGCAGGATGTCAAGGGATTTTAATAAGACGTTTGAGATTTGAAGAAATTTCAAAATATTTCACGGGATTTCAAAGACTCGCAAGGATTTGAAAAGATTTCAATGGATTTCAATAGTTTGAAAACAATTTTTGAAAATTTGCAAATACTTTAAAAGATTTCCAGAGATGTTAAAGTATTTTCACAATAATCACAGGAAGTTAAAAGATTTTAATTAGATTTTTAAGACTTGAAGGAACTCAAAGGAATTTCAGAATATTTAACGGGATTTAAAAAGATTTGCAAAGATTTCAAATGATTTTAATCGACCTCACTTGCTTTCAAGAAATACAAAATTATTTTTACGTATATCACAGGATTTCAAGGAATTTGAATTAGATTTTGAAGATTCGAAAGAACTTAAAAAAATTTCAGAAGATTTCACAGGATCTCAAAAGATTCGCAAAGATTTTAAACCATTTCCATGGATCTTTATATATCAAAAGAATTTTTAAAAAATTGTAAAGAATTTGAAAGGATTTTAAAAGATATAAAAGTATTTTTACAAATATCATACGATGACGATAAATTATAATTAGATTTTGAAGGTTTAAAGAGATTTGAAAAAATTTCAAAAAATTTTACGGGAATTCAAAACATTCACGAAGATTTTAGAGGGTTTCCACGAATTTAAATAAATTGAGAAGAATTTTAAAATATTTCAAAGGATTTTGAAGGCTATAAAGAGATACAAAAGTATTTTCACGAATACCGAAGAATGTCAAGGGATTTTAATAAGATGTTGAAGATTCGAAGGAATTTCAAAATATTACACGGGATTTCAAAAGATTCTTGAAGATTTCCAATGACTTTAATGGAACTTATTGAATTTCAAGATCTACAAAATTATTTTCACGTGTATCACAGGATGTCAAGGTATTTTAATTCGATTTGTAAGATTTAAAGGAATTTGAAGGAAGTTCAGAAGATTACACGAGATCTTAAAAGATTCGAAAAGATTATCGCACAATTTCAAAGGATTTTAATTAGATTTTGAAGATTTGAAGAAATTTTAAAGATTTCGGGAGATTTTCATTAATCTCAATGGTTTAAAAAGAATTACAAAAGATAACAAAAGATTTCAAACGATTTTAAAGGATTTTAAAGGATTTCAAGAGATATTAAAGTATTTTTACGAATATCACAGGATGCCAAGGGATCTTAATTACAGTTTGAAGATTTGAAGAGATTTGAAGGAATTTAAACAGATTTCACGGGATATTTATCGATCTCAGTGGTCTGAAAATAATTCCAAACGATTAAAATTTTTTTTTTCAAGAATTATACAAAATTTCAATCGATGAAAATGTATTTGACAAATATCGCAGAATGTCAAAGGATTTTAATTAGATTTCAAAGATTTGAAGAGATTTGAAGGAATTTCAAAAGATTTCACAGGATTTCCATCGGTCTCAATAGTTTGAAGAGAATTCCAAAAGATTTAAAAAGATTCTAAAGAATTTTAAAGGGTTTCAAAAGATACAAAAGTATTTTTGCGAATATCGCTGGATGTCAAGAGATTTGATAAGCTGTTGAAGATTTGAAGGAACTTCAGAATATTTCACCGGATTTCAGGAAATTCGAAAAGATTTTAAATGATTTAAATGGATTTCAATTGTTTTCAGGATATAAAAAATTATTTTCACGAATATCACATGATGTCAAGGAATTTCAGAAGATTTCACTGGATTCAAAAAGATTTGCAAATATTTCAAAGAATTTTAAAGGATTTCTAGAGATGTAAAAGTATTTTTACAAATATCACAGGATGTCAAGGGATTTTAACTACCTTTTGAAATTTAAAGAGATTCAAAGGAATTTCAGAAGATTTCACGGGATTTCTATAAATCATAACGGTTCGAAAAGAATTTTAAAAGATTTGAAAATTTTTTGAAGTATTTTAAAGGATTTCAAGTGATATAAAAGTATGTTTACTAATATCGCAGGATGTCAAGAGATTTTAATTAGATTTTAAAGATTTGAAACAACTTGAAGGAATTTAGAAGATTTTACGATATTTGATAAGATTTGAAATGATTTTAAAGGATTTTCATGGATCTTGATACTTTAAAAAAATTCAAAGCACTTGCAAAAACTTCAAAGAATTGTAAAGAATTTCAAAAGCTATGAAAGTATTTTTACAAATATCACACGATGTCCAGGGATTATAGTTACATTTTGAAGATTAAATGAGATTTAAAGAAATTTCAGAAAGTTTTACGGAGATTCAAAAGATTCACTAAGATTTTAAAGTTTTTCTATAAATCTTAAATTTTAAAAAGAATTGCAAACGATTGTTAGGGATTTTTAAGAATTTCAAGAGATATAAAAGTATTTTTACGAATATCACAGGATGGCAAAGGATTTTATTACAGTTTAAATATTTGAAGAAATTTGAAGAATTTTTGACAGATTTCCCGGGATGTTCATGGACTTCAGTAGTTTAAGAAGAATTTCACCAAATTTTAAAATATTTTAAAGGATTTTAGAAGGTTTTAAGAGATACAAAAGTATTTTTACGTATATCACAAGACGTCAAGGGATTTTTATTAGATTTTCATAATTTCGACGAATTTCGAAAGATTTTACGGAATTTTGAAAAAATTGGAAAAATTTTAGAGGATTTTAATAAATCTCAATAGCTTGAAAAGAATTTCAAAAGATTCCAAAGATTTTGAAGATTTGAAGAGATTTGCAGAATTTTTTAAAGATGTCAAGGAAAAACTGAAGACTCGCAAAGATTTCAAAGAATTTTAAGGGATTTTAGATCATTTTAAAATACTTAAAGCAACATCGAAAATTCCGAAGAATATCAATTGATTTAAAGAGATTTCAAGAAATTCTAAAGTACGTTCAAAGATTTTAGTGGACTTCGTAAGACTACAAAAGATAAGAAAAAATTTTTAGAGGATTTCGAAAAATTTTAAGATAATTAACCAAATTTTTGTAGGGTTTTCAAAATTTTTAAAAGTATTTACCAAATTTCGAAAGATTTTGAAAACGTCGTTTTTGGATAAAATAATTAAAGCAAACAAAATTTATTTAGAATTTAAAGAAAGAAATATGATGTAAGAAAATAATATATTTTCTTAGTTTTTAGGATTCTGATCAAAAGAATGTCTCTTACACTGTGTTGTCGCTTCAATTTCGATTTTCTCGGAATGAAATAATTTTTTTGGATCAAACCTTTTTATCCTCATCCAGCATCGCTACATATAAGGGAAAATATTTTATTTTCGCAAAAAATTCAAAATTTCATTTTAATTCTCTATCAAAAACCGATTTTCAAATCCAAATAAAATTTTAATCTCAAAATTCTTGGTCGCTTTTTTCAGAATCAGATCACTTTTTTAGATTAAATTTTATTCAGTCGTTTTCGGAAACTTAATATCTCGAAAGCATGATTTTATTTTCAAACAGAAAATTGAATTCCTTATCGCAATCCGCAGTCAAGCCTGGTCCAATTTTAGATAAGTGTCACTTTGAGATTGTTAACTCCCACATTCATATCCTCGAACCTTGAAAACTTTTTGGTAAAACTTTTTTGGATCAAACATTTTTCACTCTATACAGCATCCTCATATCTTAGAAGAAATAAATATTATTTTTGCAAATATTCTAAATTCTTTCTTTGATGACTATTAAAATCTGATTTTGGAAAAATATTTTAGTTTTCAAATTCTCGGTCGGATTTCTCGGAATTGGCTGACTTTCTTACATTACATTTTATTTGCCTGTAAATAGAAATTCAGTATCTCGTAAATGCGATTTTATTTTAATTTTTAAAGGAAAATTAAATTCCTTATTGCTATCCGCAGTCAAGGCTAGTTCAATTTCAGATTAGACTCACTTTGAGATTGTTAACTTCCACATCAATTTCCTCGAACCTTGATAGTCTTTTTTGATAATAAATAAATTTAAAAAAATCAATGTATGTAAAATAGTTGATTTTATTTAAGTAGTAGTTCAAAAACTATGTGTATTGATAAATTAAAATTATAATAAATTGTTTCAAGTATATTTGTGCTTTTAATTAATTATTATCTGCTGTGTGTTCATTATATACTGCAAAGTGATCTCTCCTGCATCTATGGGTTGCGTTTTAACGAAACATTGATATAACGCGGATGTAGATTGAATTTCCAATTTTGTTTGCTTCGGTTCTCGTCTTTCAATTAGTCCAATGCAGATTTTGTTCGGTATTGATTTAGCCAAGTTTAACATAGTCGAAACTTAAAGAGGACGGCTTCAATTTGCCATGGTTTCTTAGTAATTAGCGGTCGTAATTATATAGGAAGTTTACAATTTTTGAAGCCACAAATTTTTTTAATTATTTAAAACTATCCAAATTATTAAAATTATTTTTTAATCATTACATTCTTTTCTAATTATTTTTAATTATTTAAAGATTTTTAGGGATTTGTAGCCCTAGGCAGAAGCCCTTAGATAACTCACAACACACTGCTCACAACTCACAACTTATAGCTAATAACTCACAGTTCACAAGTCATAACTTACAGTCCCAACTCTTAACTCACAAGGGAGGGGGAATGAGAAGAGGGAAATTGGGGGAAGTGAGGAAAAAGAAAGGTAGGTAAGTTGTGAAAATGAGAGAATGGAAAGAGGGAGTAAGGGGAAACGGAAAAAGGTTAAAAAGGGAAAGTGAGGGGAGCGAAACTTGAAGGAGTAAAGGAAATAAGGAGGTTAGAGGAAGTAAAGCGAAAAGTGGGACGAAGTGAGGAGAGGGGGAAGTTGATGAGGAAGAAGTTAAAAAAGAGAAAAGAAGCGAAGGTTGAAGTTTGAGAAGGGGATTGTAGGAAGAGTTGGAGATGAGAGGGGAAAGTAGGGTGAGTATAAAGGGAAAAATTTTAAAGGTGGGAGGTTGGAACGACTTATTGACTTTTTAACAGGCTATGAAATCTTTTTTTTGAGGCGCAAGGCGCCTACTTTGACTAATTTTCTGATTAAAAGTGCAATTAATAAGTCAAAACTCACAACTCACAGCTGACATCTCACATCTTATTAATTACATTTCACAACTCAAAACTTACATTTCACAACTCAAAACTTACAGCTCACAACTCACGTCTTATAACTCACATTTGACAACTCAACACTTACAAGTCACGACACGTAACTCACAAGCGAATAGAAAATGAGAAGAAGGAAATTCAGGGAAGTGAGGAGACAAGAAGGTAGGTAAGTTAAGAAATTGCAAGAAAGGGAAGAGGAATCAAGAGTAAATTAAGCAAGGGTAAGTACGCAAGTGAAAGAAGTGAAAATGGAAGGAGTTAATTGAAATGAGGAAGGTAGAGAAAGTAAGAAAAACAGTGGGAGAAACTAAGTAAAGGAAGAAGTGTATGAGAAAGAAATTGGAAAAGGAAAAAAAGCAATGCTTAAAGTATAAGGAAGGGATTGTAGGGGATCAAGAGAGAAGAAGGGCATCTAGAAGGAGGAGAAGAGGAAAAATATAAGCGAGGAAGGATTGCGCGACTTATTGACTACTTAATAGGCTACAAAATCTTTTTTTGTAAGCCTAAGGCGCCTACTTGGACTGATTTTCTAGTTAAAAGTGCAATTTACAAATTGTAACTCACAACTCACGGATGACATCTTACATCTCACATCTCACAACTCACATCTCATAACTTACAGTTCACAACTCAAAACTCACAGTTCAAATCGCACAGCTTACAGCTCACAACTCACAGCTCATAACACACATTTTACAACTCAAAACATACAGTTTAAATCCCACAGCTCACAAGTATAGGAAAAACGAGAAGAGGAAAATTAGAGGAGGTCAGGGAAAAATAAGGTAGGTAAGGTGCAAAAATGAGATCAGGGAAAGAGGAAGTAACGGGAAATGAAGAGAGGTTAAGTAGGAAAAGTAAGGGGAGCGAAACTAGAAGAAGTGAGGAGAAATGAGAAGGTTAGAGGAAGTAAGAGAAAAAGTAGAAAGAAGTGAGGAGAGGTTGATGAGGAAGAAGTTGGGGAAGGGTGAAGAAGCGAAGGTTGATGTTCACATCCCAAAACCACAAGGAGAGGGTAAATGAGGAGAGGGAAAGTAGGAGGAGTGTGGGGAAATGAAGGTAGTTGCGAGAATAAGGATAGAGGAAGTAGAAGCAGCGAAGGGAAATGCTGTGAGGGTACTCAGGGGAAGTCAGGGGTAAGTAAGTAGAGGAAGCATTAGAAGAGGATGTAGGGAAAGTGAGAGCATGAGAACTAGGGGAAGTAAGAGAAAATGAAGAGAGTAGAAAAAGTGTAGGAGGAAGTAAGGAGAGGGAAAAGGAGATGAGCACAAAGTTTGAGAAAGAAAGAGAAGCGAAGTTTGAAGTGTGGGAAAGGTATTGTAGGGGGAGTAGGAGAGTAGATTGGAATCAGGGAAATCTAGGAGGAGTAGGGGAAGGAACGTGGGGGAGGGGGAGGTTTGGTCGACTTCTAGACTACCTTAAACTTTTGTATGAAATTTCATTAAAGACCAGGGGTTTACGAGCAATGCATAAATTCTATAAAATATTTTTTTTAAGAAGGGGGGGGGTAATTTAATTATTTTTATTGGCTGTCATTAAAAAAATGTTTAAAAAATTTTATTGTAATAATCATAAATTCACGAAATAATAACAA
>JAUELO010027459.1:0-10814 GCA_032357855.1 Amphibolips quercusostensackenii
ATTCTCCGCTTAAATTCATACCAGATATTTGAAACTTCGAAGATACACTTTTCCAGACTATAAACCAATTACATTGTCATGAATGAGCTCAATTTTTTGATACGAAATCAACTAAGAATATCTTTTCGATGACTCTTAGGAAAAAGATAAGAAGAATTTCATGATTTTTAATGTTTTTTGAAATGTAGGACTGAAATTTTAGACCTACTTTGTCCTCTAACATTAAATATTTCAAAGTCCTTTCTTTATGCAATAAAGAGGACAATCATTAAAATATGAGGCTTAAAAAATAATTTGTATTTTTCATTGTTTTTTTTTAGCCGAGCTTTTCTAGTTACACGTAACCCATGTGAACTTCAAAACCCAGGGATCACGGGTTGATTTTTACCAACTGTAGAGAGATGTTCAGAATTCACTAAGTCATTTAACAGTAAGTCATTAGCTTTTATAGAGTTTGGATCTTCAGATGATTACATTTGTAGTAAATTCTTGACTGAAAATCACTTTCATTTTTATAAACTGAGAATTTTCAAAACTAGAAATATCTGTGTAATAGGAGAAGGTAAATCAATAGTGATTGCTAGAGCTTCTTTGTTAATCAAATTTATTAAAAAAATAGTTAGGGCTAGTTGTTACATCCTACCATTATTGAAACTAAATTGTATTGTTGGTTACTGTTTACTAGACAGGAAACATTTTACAGAAAATCGAGAGAAATTCTCAATGATAATCAATATCACTGAGACCAGTTTGATATGCGACATTACTGATACTAAAAATTTAATTAATTTTAGGTGAAGTTAATTCTCGCATTTTACCTGAATTATTTCACGCAGGCTTACTGTATGACAGCCGGTGTAGCCGGGCTCATAATTCACCATTATTTCTAGGTATCTCGGTTTTTTCGAAAACGTCGTGTCAAGGCTGGTAGTAGGCTTTTTATGGGAGGCCTGGGAGTGCTTTCATATTGCTCAGAACTAGAACTAGAGCTAGAACCAAAAATAGCTGTTGATCTCGGAGAATCATGATTAAGTAGAGACATTCGAACTTCTACTGCGTCGCCTCGATTATTCGACCTAACAGCTATCCTTGATAGCGACGTTGCAATTTTAGGTAGATTCCGTTGATGCATGGGTGTGCTCTGATGTTCCCCAGAACTAGAACTAGAACTAAACGGTGATCTTGGGGGATTGAGATTAAGCCGGGCAAATCGAACGTCATCTGCGTCGCCTTGATTATCTTATTCATCATTTAACATTATTCTTGAGGAAAAACTACTAGGTAAACCCTGTTGCAGGCTGGGTGTGTTAGCCTGCGGAACTACTATTCTCCAAAATAGTCTAAGCTGACCATGTTGAGCAGCCCGTCGAGTAAGTGCTATTGCTTCTACCGTGCGAACAGCACTGTCAGTGACCCATTGAGCATCACGTTTTTGCTCAACATAGGCAGCGATTATTACTAGCCAATGTTTGTCAGAAACGTGCCGGGCCTCGTATTGTACTTCAGGGTTCATAGGATCTAGTGGCTTTGGATTTAGTATAGTAATGAAACCTTTTTGCATGTATGGAACAATTTTACAATCTTGATTTACTGCTATGATTCGATGATCAAACTTTATTTCTTGACCTTCAGGAATTTTGAGTCCTGATATGTAGTCTAGACAAGTACGAGTTTGCGTACGTGTACGTATACGCACAGGAGCTGGACAGCGCGTTGTTGCTTGTGAACTTAATTCTGCAAGAAAAAAAATATATGCTCAAGGTTTAATGTAACAGAAAAGTTCTTTGTAGTGTAAAGTTAGTAGGTGAGCTAACACTAATCCAAACATTAAAAAAAAATATTATGGGTTTAATTTATTTAAATCGAAAAGGTATCTGGTGTTTGGCATTAGAGGTAAGTCAGGTTTTCAAAAGGTTACGGGTGCTTCAGGTGGTTCAGGGTATCCAAGACGATATTGACGTTCTTTACGATGATGGTGATTTTTATCAGTATAGGAGTAATTCTTCCCGTAACGGAGATCTGCTACGAAGGTTACAAATAATCAAAGAGGAGGCGCAGGAAAATTTAGATAAATCCTGCGATAGATAGGCTGGCATTATACTACAAAGAAAAGACTGCTAATATTTTAAATAGGAGTTAGAGTTTTCAAAATGGTAACCAAACTGTGAAACAAAGTTAATAAAAAAGCAGATTAATTATACGACCAGTATAAAGGTCCATCTATCATGAAAAAAAAGGTTTCTCCAACTGTTTATGAATTAAGAAACCTTAGAGAGAAAAGCATAAGAGAATGGAACATAAATTACTTTAAATTAGAAAATTTAAACCTTGGCAATGCCAATAACGTAATGAACCAATAGCATTAAATGCAGAATCTGACTCAAAAATGAAACAAAAAAATTCACTGACTTAAAATTTTGAAAAGCGTTCTCACTAAATTAAACAAAAAAAAAAGACAGAACAAATGTTTAATTCTAGAGTCATGGGGCCTCCAGAGAGATGCTTCTAGTGCCAGAACCTCATACCACGTAACGCAGCGTTACCGCATCACAAAATCTACAAAGTCCTTAACTGGACAAAAAAAAAGAGACTAGCTGGGATACTAGAAAAAGACTTTGCCTACCATCCACAGCGACGCAACTGAAAAATAATGCGAAGGGAAGACATAAGTCCAATAACCAACTTCAACGTAGGTGAACAAGAATCTGGCAAAAAATAAGCAGCTTGGTGAAAAGACCCAAAATTGTACTCTAATAGAGACGAAGATAAAAATGTAGAGAAAGGAGTAGTAGTAGATATCAATCTAAATATAAACTTTGATAGAGAAGATGACGAGGATCAGTTTATCGGCGACACCTACAGCGTTTTTTTGGGTTACCAGGGCATCACTCTTCCAGTCAAATATTAACAACATGACACTGTGGTATCGAAGGGCAAGCCTTTCAGGATATTACTTCCCCAGTGAAATATCAAAGCAGTGACAATGAGGCAGCAATAGACAAGGCATTTCCAGGCATCACTTTCCTAGAGAAACTTCAACACCATGACACTGCTACATTAATGGGCAAGCCTTCTGCGAGCATCACTTCCCCAGTGATATATTAAAGCAGTGTCACAGACGGGCCTTAATTCTTTTACAAGGAGTAAGCCTTTCTTGGCCATCACTTTCCTAGTGAAATTTTGAGACAATGCAATGAATGGCACAGTAACACAGACTGGCAAGTCTTTACCGGCCATCACTGTGCATTAAAATATAAAGACCATAAAAGACTAGCATCGACTTCATCACTTCATCACACACACATCGACAGGCATTACTTCTCTTCTTAAAATTTCACTGGATCAGTGATGCCCGGGTAAGGTTTGTTTTTTGACGTATGCTCTCACGGTCTTAGTATTTCATTAGGAAAGTGATGCCTAGTGAAAAATTGACCATCTGTGCCACTATGACATTCTCTTCATATTTCACTGAAAAAGTGATGCCCGGGTGAGGCTTTGCTATTAATGCTACAGTGTCGCGGTCTTATCATTTCCCCGGGGAAGTGATTCCCGGGAAATACTGGTTCATAGGAGCCTTTGACAATAAAGAGTGGAATAAATTTCTTGGTTATCCTTGCAGGTGAGGGCAGCTGTATTCCTGAAAGACACTATTTTGATTAAAGCGATGCCCGTTGAAATCCTAATTCTCGAAAAAAATTAGAGTGGGTGACTTGCCTTCTGTAGGAAAATTAAAAGGATTTTATTGCGATGATAAATTTATCTTTTCACATATGTAATACACAAATTCTAAATGAAGTAGGCCTAAGATTCGTAACCGACGTGTGCAGTTTTACGTGTATACTTCAGCGCGCGTGGTTTAACGTGTGCAGTTTTTTAAATTTGATGCTATTAAGGGATTGCGAACAAAGGCGTCATTCGACGATCAGCAATCTATTTAATCTTTAGGTGTATTTGTATACTAGAACCGTACTAAAAATTTCGAATTAATTGACAATTTTAAAATAATAGTACCGATATGTGTGAAATTAAAGCCCTAAATAATTTTGTCCTTGTATCCTAGGTATTTTTTTATACCTAAAAGCAAAATTTAGAACAATAAAAAAAAATCGTATGGGAAATGTCAGACAAATTTAAAGAACCTCGACATATGGATTTTGCATTAACCCTCTTATTGTAAATTTGATTACTTAATAAAGCATTCATAAATTTCAGGTTTTTGTTAGTAACCAAATTTACAAAACTAATAAATTGAACAATTTAATCAGTAGTTTGGAAATCGCCAAATCTAAAAACAGCGATTTTTTAGCAATTTTTAACTTTTCAAGAGTTTCAAAAACAATTATTTCAATTTCAATGATGCAATAGACGTATGGAAAAATATTAACTCTTTACCTCTTGTGAAAATAAAACTTTTGATAGATAACTGACAGCAAAGATACGTTTGCTAATGTCGAATACAAATATTATTATGTTGAATATGTTTTGGCTTTGGTTAAACAATAAAATTTAACATTAGGAAATCTTACATTTTTGTCAACTTCATTATGCACACAAATGTGACATTCTTTTTCAATACTCTCAAACTCAAGCCTTTTTTTTAATTTTGTATGTTAATTTAGCAACAGTACTTCCGTCGAGTTTTACAAATTACCCAATTGGCATTGAGGAAAAGAAACAACAATGATTTTAAAATTTTAATGATATACCCATTTTTCAGAAGAAGATTTTTGCTTAAAAATACTAATTCTAAGTGAGGTTCACAATGCCGAGAATTTTTAACAAAAAAAAACACTAAAAAATTTGACGGAAACTTTGATATTCTATAATAAATTAGATAATTTGAAAGTTTAAGTTTTACCACGCAAAAATACCAAAAAGCACAAATGTTCTTTAATTTTTGCGACAAGTACCGTGACTGTAATTTTTCCTTCTACTAAAATTGTAAAAGTATGGTAAAAATTACAATAAAATATTATACTACAATTATGTAACGAAAAAAATTATTTCGCGAGCACTTTCTTGCTCAATTACCTATTACAAAAATTATTAACAACTTTTTGCTATGATTATTTAATTATCTTATGTATTCCACTTACCAATAAAATAAGAGAAAATTGCTGTGGTTATAAAGAGGGTAGCAATAGTGATCCCCATTATCCCAAAATCGATGATCCAGTATGTTTAAGAATTTCTCAAAGATTGTAACTGATGACAAGATAAATAAATACAGCGTTTCCGGATTTATATAGAAGTAGTTTTTATAAGCATGATACATTGCGTGATCTTGAAGAATTAGCTAATCATTATTTGACATTCCACATGAGCCCTGAAATGAGACTTGAAATTGAGAACAAAAACAAAGACATGTGAAAAATATGGAGTGAAATGTGAAATCTTGCATAATCGACCGCACGGACTTTTCAATTAAAAATGTAATTTACACTTTAAGTAATGGTAACTGGCAGAGATTTGTATGTACTTGTAACTAAAACTTCATCTTTTAGAATTCGTGTTATAATATCTGTTTTGCATTTAAATAATATTTATAATTTGGCTACAACTTGACGTCCTAAAAAATAGACTGAGCTGGCAAATGGGATAAAACAGTTGTTTAAAAGCTTAGGACGACGCGACGTAGTATAAAGGAGTTATAGGCCCCCCACTTCAAGTGGCTCAGTGGGATAGAACAAGAAGTGAGAAAAAGGACCCACTTGGGTCTTTAATTTAACGCCCCTCTAGAATCTCATCCCCGAGAAGAACCTCCATCCCTGAAAATTCAAAGATCAGTCGCTACCGGCTGTTTTCCAGAACCTTATTTTAATTGCCCGCTCTTTCAAGATGAACCAATTAAATCTTACTGGTTGAGAAAACCAGAAGTGTGTCTCTGACAATCAGTGAGATTCCTCTGGTTCACTCAGGAGGATTCCGTCACTAGATTAATCAGTTAGGTTTACTGGTTACTCAGTACCAGAAGTCACCTGGTCGCACGCGTTGTCGTTCGTCAGCTGTTCAAGTAGGACACTCATAATTTATCACTCTTGTGCTAAACTTTGCACAATTATCTCTGATCATGTCTTGGACGCGCGGAAGAGCTACATCAATGGTTGAATCTGTCATTTAGCAGCACTGGTATATTTAGGAACGCTGTTTCATTTGTGTCACTCACTAGTTCGCCTAGTTAAAGTCGGAAAATTGCTAGTTCATTAGGGATAATTTAAAATACTGATTCAATCAGTGACAATTTCTCTGGTAGGGAGTTATCGTGGCTCAGACGGTTTTGTGATTGTCTTACGTTTCAACACTGCAGTCTTATCAGTCACGCTGATGCGCGTTTAATTTACAAAACAGGAAGCTAGTTTCGATGTTGTGTTTTCAGAAAGCTTCGCTTCTGTCCTTTGGTATAAAACTACAGATACTTCATAGTTTACAATTAACCCTATAGTCCAGTCGCTAATGACCCTAGCAGTTGATGCAACAATAAACATTAAATTAATAAAAAAAATGTATTTGGTTTCAGTTTGAGAAAGCGGGTTCACCCAGCGCCGCTCGCCTGTTCTTGGCATTTCTGTCCATCTTATAAATCACTCAAAAATTTTGCGAAGAAATATGTTACGGGTTTCAACACGAAATCAGACAAAGCTAAGAAAACCTAGGCGACTGAAATAGGGAGAGCAGTTCAGCTATTTTCAGGTACACGATTGGACGGGAAATCGCTAAGAGCACTGGCCTTGAGCTTAGTTGCAAGTTGTCGAAAGTGTTTCGAAAAGTGATTCGGATTCTGTCTGGTCCTGTGAGTATTTTGTACTTTTTTACAGACATGATATTATTACACATCTCATGTTCATTTATAGAAAAATCGCACATGCGATCACCTATGCACGTTATCGCACGCTTAAGCATTTTTATAAATTGTACTTGCTGATGAATCAAACCCTATTTGTACTACCTAGTAGGCCATCTATAAATTACGTAACAGCTTTTAGGGTAAAGAAGGTTAAAGAAAATATAATGATAGGGGTATAATTAGACAATATGCAATTACATAGAATTTTATACATTTTATGATATTTTAGTAATATTTAAAAGGATTTATTAGTAACGAACCACCCTTTTTTAATAGGGATATCTAGCCCATGCACTTTTCACAAATAAACACAAATGCAAACTTTAACTTGTGGATTCATTCCAGATTAATTTAAGCTCTTTCCAAATTCGATGTTTTTGTCCGGACTTATTTTGAATTTACCCAGACTGTTTACCGTTTGAACTTCAGTTAGCCACATCAACATGCGGATGAATTTCGGATTGATCCCGACTCTTTAAGGAGTCAGTGTTCTTGTCTGAATAAATTTCGATGTTAACTAGACGACTTTCAGCTAGCACTTCAATTTCACAGAGTTGCAAGTTTGACTTTCGTATCAATTTAAAAATTTAATCAAGCGATATTCTGCTTTTACTCGAACTTTACCAAATTACTTTGACTTGCGGATTGATTTCAAATAGAATCGTACTCTTTTCCGAATGGAACTTTTCGTCTGGATGAATTTCGATAAGATCAGACCACTTTCCACTTTCACTTTAATGAAATTTATCGTAGATTCTAAGTTCTAAACTAATTTTAAATTAAGCTTGGCTCTTTTCAAATTTTTTTTCTGAGTCTTGCCTTATTTTCAGAAGTTAGCTTTCAAATGATACTTTTTCTCAGTTTCACCGATAACATGGTTACATTTCATTCACAAATAATGGTCTTCAAATTTGAATGCACAATTCACATGAAATGTAATGTTATATATTAAAGCAATATTTTTAATTTATTTTTCTAATATTGAATAATTCTTAAATAATTTTAATGAATAACTTGGTAAAAATATTAATGATGAAAAAGTAAAGGTTGTATGTATTACTTGTTTAAATGGTTCTAGTTATTGCTTATTGAAACAATAACTTTGTAATGCCCTTTGTTAGTAGAGATAACATTACCTATTCACAAATTTCAGAACATGGACTTATCATTGTATCAATAAGGTTGTAAATTTGACACAATACCGTAATTTTTTCACATTTATTATTCATAGCAAAGGCAAATGTTGAGTGTTAACAATATTTTACAGTAGAATAAGACTGATAAAATATTATGACTTGGAACGATTTTCGTGATTTGTCGAAATATCGTTAAGATGAGTTAAAGGAGTTTAACAGCTTGTTTTGGAAAAATCAACATATAATGAGTCAACTGCATAGTTTATATAATTAAAAGCTCCTGGTTCATGCAAAAATGATTATTCAAAATCTAACATGTAGAGTGTAAAATTAAAATTGCCTGTCTATTCAAGATTGACGTTTATCTTTAATTTGCTTGATTTATGAATCTTGCAACTACAAATTAATGATGTTTTTAAAATCCTTACGGAGATCCCTATTTAAATCTAATAAATATGTACGAGTTTCCTCTAAACATACATGTAAATCTATAATCAAATGATTGATTAGCAATGTATCCAGTTCTATTGTTTCAAATTTCCCTTTCTGGATTTCTGCTACAAAAAAATCAGCAACAACGTTATCACGCCCTGAGTAATGTTTTACTTTAAATTCGTATTGCTGCAATGCAATGTTCTATCAAGAACGTTCCTAATTTAGTGATACAGTACGCGATTGCGAGCACTTTCTATTCTGACGTTGTACAGTTAACTTTCACGGCACTAAGACATCCAAAAATAGGATTTTTATTCCTTAACGAATTTCGGAAAGAATCGATGAAATTAGAGTGACGCACACTAAAAAGATTATTATATAAACACAGGTCGAGAAATTGCTGCAATGGAGTTCGATTTTTGGGTTCCGCAAAATTTCTGATAACCTTAAAGCGATCTGTGTTAGCTTGAATTCTATCAATTGAAACAACAAACCCTAAACAATCTACCGACGTACAACAAAAAACTGATTTTGATCACTTTAGTTTGTAATGGTTGTCTTGTAGCACAGCGAAAACAGATTATAAAGCAGAAAAATGTTTTAGTATCGAGCTGTTAGTAGCTATCAGAAGGTTATCAATGTATGTAATAAAAATCTTATTAAATTTATATAATAATGTTTGGTTTAGCGATATGATAAATCCGTAGTCTGCAGTCTTTAACCCAAAGAGTAACCGGCAGAAGTGATACAATTTTTGATCATAAAGAAATGCCGTATCCTGTCGAGACTCTTTCTGTAATGCAATCTGCCAGTACCCATTAGTAAGATCAGTGGTTGACATATGAAGAACACCATGGGATTTCTGCATTTATTCTCTAATAAATGGAGGAGTCTCATGGTCCGACTTATTTAATATTTTTCATATGTCGCGCATGTTAAGAGATTCTAATTGTGTAGCTTTTTTTATAACGATCCGCAGTGGATTACAATAGAAACTATTAGATTTTTTTATTGCACCAGCATTCAACATTTCTTGAGGTTCTTCCCTGACTGCATCTCGATAGACTCAAAGGACGGGATAAGTTTTCCTTACCGCGGGTCAATAACATTTCAATTTTATTTGATGCAGATATCTACCAGCACTTTTAATTTTAGATGAAAATAATTTTTGGAATTTACTTATTTTATTAATAAGAATATCCCGCTCCTCATTCTTAACTCCCATTAGTATGCACGCGATCGATCGTACATCATTCATGTCATCTTTTGATAATTTCATCGACTTCTGAGGATTCTGAATAATCATTATCAAAAATCTCAATAACAGTCTGCGTGAAAATAAGCTGCATGGCTCATGACTTGGTCATGACTAGGACAAGAATACGATAAAGAATTAGTCAAGCATGACTAATGTCCGCAAGCCACGGTTAAGCCACTATAAACTTAAGAACATATTTTGACACTTTCAGCGGTTTCTGCTGTTATGCGGCTGAAATAAATATGAAATTATGACAAGTCCTGAATTTTATAGGAATTATTTTTGTTTTTCGGGTAAAAGTTGGGCGTTTAAAAAAAAAAAAAAACTAATTTTCCACGAGAATAATGACCTATGTGAAAATTTTCCCGGGAACTGACCGGGAATCTTCTGGAAGTTTACTCTCGGGAATGAAACTGAAATTTATCGTCAGTTCATCAGAAATCTGTCGGTAGTCAAGCGCAAAACTCTCAGGACGTCTCATCCGTGCACCAGGTGTATAAAATCATCTTTTTCAAAGAACAAAGATGTGCGAGACCCGGAAATAGACCGATATATTTAAGATCTGGATCTATCAGATTGCATTAACAGACCTGATCAGAAAATTTCTGTCCCTGTCTCTAAAATACTTGATCCGGTATTATTCTGATCGGGTCTCTAGTTGACACGTCCAAAAATCTTCAGATCAGATCTGTGCACTTCTGAATACGCATTAGCCTTATGTGGCATTTGCGGTTGCGCAAGACAGTTATTTTGCACTTCCGGCTGCTCAGCAGAAGTATGTGGTATATTCAGTTGCGCACTAAAGTTATATAGCACTATTGGCTAAGCAGTAGACTTCTGCGACATGTGCAATTAGGTACTAAAGTTACGTTGCACTTCCGGATGCGCATTAGCCTTATGTGGCATTTGTTATTGCGCAATAGAGTTATTTCGCACTTGCAGTCGCCCAGTACACTACTCATACATTATTGGTTGCGCACTAGAGTTGTAACGCACTTACGGATGCGCAGTAGTCTTATGTGACGACACCATTCTAGTGCGCAACCATTAATGTAACAGAAGTTTGCTGCGCAGCTAAAAGTGCGACATAATTCTATTCCGCAACCACAAATGCCATATAAGGCTAATGCGCATCCGAAAG
>JAUELO010027475.1:0-10813 GCA_032357855.1 Amphibolips quercusostensackenii
ATATTCCTCATAAATAAAAAAATTGTTTCCTTTTCCTACATAAAAGTATTACCTAATTTCCCTTTTAATTAGTAGACTGTCTTTGAGGGAGAAAAAATTTTCTTTAATTGATTAATCAATTTTTTTGATTTAAAAAAAATCATTACATGATTGCCTTTTTCGTGCTTCTTCTGTGATTTAACTTCTCATAATTTTTACTTAAATTTTGTCCAATTATTAGAAATTCGGAAAGCATTTGTTTTTTTCTTCGCATCCTTCAATGAAAAGTGCTAGTGGGATTTTTCGTCCGTTAAAAATAGGTATTATTTCTAGTGCATCTCGAAGAGAGACTTGTTGTTAATTAGGTATAAGCATGTTTGGTTGGTTAATAATTAGATTTTTCGATTGGTCAACAAAGATGTTAGTATTTTTTGTAGGAGTTCAATAAAGGCTTATGTGATCATTATTATAAGGAGAGTCTTTAGAATGTGAAAATTGTTCTAATGAACTTCAGAAAGGTTAATTAATTTTAATAACGTTTCCTCTAGGAATAATTGTGAAATTTGGTGCCGAAAATGTATTATTAATTTTAGATATAGATTGATTTAAATTGCTGGCGCTGATTATTTTACTGTCATTTGATAACTGACAATTTTCTAAATAAACTAAATAGGGTGAATCTTTAATTGAAATACTTTTTTGTGATGCGGGTATTTGATTTTGGTTTTTTGTTTTATTTGATTTACTGTGCTTTGACTATTGATATTTGTAAAGATATGTTCTATATTTTCTGTAATGGATTCAGTTAGTTTTTTTTAATTTTTCTGAGAAGGGGAGTATGTGAAACTTTTATTTTGAAAAGGAATTTATAACGAATTTTCATTCCTGTTTCTTGTTTAGTATTCATTGCGGAATAAACTAATGCTTTTGCTTGACACTGCGACGGTCTTTTTTGTTTTTCCTAATGCTTTCAATGATTTAATTAGAATAATATTCATTTGACATGTGTAAAATTTTTGACAGATTATGTGTTATTTTTATTTCAGAATTGATTGGTTAATTTAGTAATCTCGTTTTCAGTTTTTGACTAACACCTCTGCTTCATTGAAAATTGCTTCAAAACTTTCAGAGAATTCTTTTCAAGGATTTTCAGGTTTAAAGGTTGTTAAGTTTTCACTGGATATAGTTGAAGATTCTTCTGTTAATTTATCGAGCTCATTATGGAGATTAACATGTTCTAGGAAATTGCTTCTTTGGTTGTCAGTATCACTTTTATTTTTAGGCATTATGATTATTTCTGGTGAAAGGATAATTTTGTTCTGATTCCAAAAATTTGTGTGGTTTTACCTTTGTATTTTTGATTTTAGGATTTTAACTGTTTTTGTTATACACATATTTTTTTGATATGTTGTATAGGTCATTTGTAGTAATTTTAAATGTTTATTTTGGCAGTTATTCTCACATGCTTGCAGTTGCTTTAACAACAGGCGGTGTCCACTTGAGCTACAGACCCTGCTATTATTAAACTGCCAATTACTGATTTGAAAAATTTCAAGAATTTTAGATTTATTTGTCTTTTCACGTCACTGAGGCTGATATACTGAAAATTATTGATATGCACCAATAATTTATAATATAAGGTTGAATTTATTTGCCCTCTTCGTTGAAAACGTGTGATGAAGCAAAAGTTGTATATAATACAAAAAATTATGTTTTCGTACCATTTTTTCTTGATTGATCATTGAGGTTAATAATGAACAAAATTTACAATTATTTTGCGACGTTTCGTCAACCTGGTTTGCTGACCTCCACAGGCTAAAATTTATCAAAAAGACCAAGATATAAAACAAGTACAAAAATTGTTTTTGAAACTAGTTTAGAAAATTGAGGACAAAATTACCTTGAAAGTGAAATTGAAAATTTACATTTATAATTAAAATGTTAAGTTGAATATTTCAACTAGTTAGAAAATAAAATTTAACGTTCACACGTCGTCTGTGAGGTGACGGCAAAGACTGGCGATCCTTAGACCGTAGAGGGGGTATTTATATTAAGAAAAATGAACTTTTAGATACTCATCTCATGTAAAATGTGAATATGAAATTACAAAAAAAAAATTGTGAATTTAAATTAAGAATTGCTGGATTGTACACATGATTCAAAGTATCATTTCGGAAATTAGACGTGTTTTCCAATTAGCCTCAAAATCAAGAATTGTAGTATATATCCAATCAAATTCATGGTTGTATGTGTAACAGTGTACATTATTAACGAATTTTTTGTTATTTTTAATTTTAATGTTTATTTTCACGCGTTTTTAAAGTTTTCTTGGTTTCAGCCACATAAGAAACAGTGCAGTTTTTACAGGTGCAGTTTTTACAGAGAATTTGGTAAAAAACCTTGGTTTTTCCCCATTTTTTAGACTTGTCCTCCCAAGTTTGATTATAGATGCCAAGGAATTGTTTTGTTGATGGAATTGTGTACATGCTGAATATTTCGAGGAAATTTTAAATTTTATCAAAAAAATGTTTTATGAATGTTTACACAATCCATCAAAGAAACCTTTCTTGTCATCTGTAATCAAAGTTAGGAAGGACAAGTCTAAAAAATTAGAAGAAACAAACGTTGTTAACGAAATCCCCTGTAAAAACTTCACTGTTTCTTATGTAGGCGAAACCAAAAGTAGTTTAAAAACGCGTATGAATGAACAAAAAAGTAACCAAAAAAAATGAATTTATTATTAATTTACGTCATAGCACATATATCCATGAATTTTATTGGGTAAATACTAAAATTTTATTTTCGAACTAGGCACAATTGGCAACTTCAAATTTCAATTATAAACGTGAATTTTTGATTTTACTTTCAAAGTATTTTTGTTTTCAATTTTGAAAACCAGTTCCAAAAACAATTTTTGTGCAAGTTTTATATCTTGGTGTTTTAAATCAATTTTAGCCTGAAAAGTCATCAAATCAGGCTTACGAAACGTCGGAAAATAATGGTGAATTTTATTCATTGTTATCCCTAATGATCAATTGAAGAAATATTCACAAATTAAACATTAAGGGTGATACATATTTCCATACCAAAATTATGTTTATAAATTACAAGATTAAATTAATTTGCCTTCTTAGTTAAAAACGGCTATGCACGAAAAATGTATATCACACGAAAAAGTATATAAATTTTCAATTACGTGATTGAATTCATTAGCCTTTTTATTAAAAACGACCGATACACCAAAAATTATAATGTCACGTCCTAGGGTGAAATTTAGGAATAGAATGCAACGGAGGCCTAGGGAAATAGCTCAATGAATTCATGGATATAGAATAATTTCGTTTTTGTAACACATGCCCCGAAAGTACGTCTTTCAACGCCTGTTTTTTGTGTCCAAAAAGAGCCTTTTCTTCAAGAAAATTATTTCTATCGACGCGCACGCGCACTCCGATAAATAACAACAAAATTCTATCGTTAAGAATGCGTAATTCGATCAGGAAAAATGATTTACATCGCTAAGCACGCGCACTTTGAGTAAGAAAATTATTTCTATCGACGGACATGCGCACTTTGCTTCACTCGGCAAACCTCTATCCCTACTGCTGCGTCCCTGCCCCCCCCTGCCACCCGCCCCATACGTCTATGTATTACTTGCTAACTTTCGCGACATTTGTTACAAAAAATAGCGTATGATACAAGGATGCAATGGCGTGTAAGGACTCGTGTAATGTTCTCAGCCCGAGCCGTAGTCGAGTCAGAGGCACCGCAGGCACCTCCGACTCGACTGCGGCTTGGGCTGACAACATCACACTCGTTGGTGAACGCCACTTTCGCATCCTTGTTTCATAAAATACTATTATATATGATAAAGCAAATATTTTAACTATCAGGAAAATAAACAATATTTTAAAAAGGAGGGAAAGAGAGAGAGATATTTACATGTGAAGGTAAACACTTGTAGTTACCCTCTTTTGATATTTGTAGACACGATGAACAAAGATGACTAAGTCCTGATGTAATTATTTCAATAAAGTAAGAAATCCGCACAAGCCTCTTTCTAAAAAAATTCCGCTGACTGGTGGGCTGATCGAGATTGTATACCGTAATCCTAAGGATGTCTGTGGACCACTGAAACTTGATTGGTACTGGATACTAGATTGTTTAAAGTTTAAATTTTTAATATAGAAGGGCTCTAGAATAACAGAAACTGACTATTAAACTAGTCTCGTATTAGAACGTTGACAACCTTAAAGAAGGTCCCGGGGTTTGGGAAGCCCGCAGCACTGTTTTGCAAACTAGTATTACTACTTGAATAGTCTCAAAAACTGGAACTGAAACTGCTAGAATGTTGACAGGCTTCCAGGATCCGCAGTTCGAATAAAGATTCACGACGATTGGGTCTGTAAGACTAACCAGGTATAGAGATTCAGCAGAAGGTACTCCTTTTCATATCCAGGTGAAAGATAATGGGTACCACCCTCTTTCACATGTTCTTCTGGAAGTTTCAACTTCTTCAAGGAGGTAAAAGTGCAGTACTCTTAGTAATCATCCATACGAGTGTTGTGGTTGCACCCACAGGAGGGTAAGGGTGAGGAAATTAAGTATCTTCATAGGCAGCGGTCCTTACCTATGGTAGATTGCATTCGCTGTAAGTAAAGGGAAGAAAGGGTGTTTACTGAGTCCACGTGTAATCGATAACAGCTTTTTCAAAATCAAGACCTGCGTGCAAAGGGTGAATTTCCACTTCCTCCGTACATAGGCAATGGTCCATGCATCAAGAGAAACTTCGTCGTCCCAAAATCGCTTGCAGTTGATAAATATTCTATTTCTTAGAAACTTCATCTTCTGCCTTGAAAATCCATTAATTTGTTAAAACAATAGTCAAATATAATTTTTTTTAAATAATTGTTGGTTTGTTTTTTTCCCCTACGGAAAGCCTCAATAATTTGGGTGAAAAATTAATCTTGTTTGTTGAAACTGTATCTATTTGGTTAAGAATTAAACTATTTTGTTGAAATTTTTCTCTCGTTGCATCAAACTGGTTGATTATCCATTCTTTTTTGTTGGAAAATTTTGTTTTCAAACTGCAAATTGAACTATTCCATTTTCGGTTGAAAATTCATCTTTTTCAGTTGAAAATTCAACTGTATGGTTGAAAATTAATACATTTTTTTTAAAAATCATATTTTGGTCAAAAATTAATCTTCTCGGTTAAAAAATAATCTTTATAGGTTGAAAATTCAACTATTTTGTTGAAACTTCATTTTTTTATTATAGTCATCTTTTTTGGTCGATAATCCAACTGTTTCCTGGAGAATTGAAAAAAACTACTTAGTCGAAAATTTAACTAAGTGTGACAAGTTAAGACACCTGTCCCCCCCCCCCCCTCCTACCATTAAAGCGTAAAGTAATATGTATATAATATTATCTTCCAAATTATCTATTATTAACAAATACTATTATGTGTGAAATTTTATGTACGGGAGACCGTAATACAACAAACACGCAAAAAAAAATTAGAATTGGATCAAGAAAATATTAGTCTGAATACAGGCGATATCATATATTCTTGATCCAAAAAAATATTTTTCGGTATGAGAAAATGTACTTGATTACAGAAAATTAGGTTTCTCTATTGAAGTACATTTTCTTGAGATGAGAAAAATTTTTTTGCATCAAGTAAATATTGTATCGTCCATATTTAGAAAAATATGTTTTTGTTTTAATCCTGTTTTCCTTTTCATGATATGATGTGATCTACAGTTATGATGTGGAAGGATTATTGCAGAAGAATTTCTCGATTAGAGTCACCAACAAACCAGGAAATTGTAACGAAATCCCTCTTATAAAACTTCGCCCATAATTACAGATTTTTCATATATTATTAATAAATATTTATTTATATTTAATTTTCGCAAATGTGATTTAAGTAGCATGAAAAATGTAATTATTTCAAAAAACCATCACTCTAAATTATTTCGACTACTACTCAATATCTTACCACTCGTAAATCCACTTTGTTGACCTTTAAAAATGATATGCCGAGTGCATACAGGCGTAAGTGACAAATGTCGGAAATGCGCATTATTGACCTAAAATAATTAATTCAACCTGAATCATATTTCTGTGGAAGATTAGGGTCGAGTTCAATTTAGAAGTAGGTCAAAATCCAGGTTTGATATTCTTATTTTTATAATGTAATTTTACCTTTTTCCCTATTCCTTTCACAATTTAATAGAACCACGTAATAGATCAAAAACGCTTTTTTGTTTTCCTACTAATTTGAAAAATAAAAAAGTTATTTGACTTTTTTTGTGTCCACATTTTCTTTTTTTAGGACAGACCGGACCATGGATAAGGTGTTTTCTCGGATGTGGTTGATTCTTTCAGGATGTTTCTTTCGCGGTATTATAAAATTAAGTAATAGTTGAAAAAAAATTTTTCTTTTTTTCTAAATTCGAATGTTAAATAGTTACGCAACTCTTTAGGTGGCAACATTTGATTTTTTTTGTGACGCACCGATGTTTGACAAGGGCTTTCTCTCACACAGTTATTTTCTTTTAAGCGCTTTCTTCGCAATTTTATAGAGCTAATAATCGAATTTCATTAATAAAAAAAATTTGCAAAAATATTGTATTAATCTTGATGAAAGAAGGAAATCAGAACTACTAAAAATGCACGCATTTTTTTATTTTCTCTTGAACTTAACCCTAAAGTGGTTTGCAATTTGTTTATGCTGTATTAAATAGCTTTTTTTATTTAAACAAATACACAACTTTTCGATAATGTTTACAGTGAATTAGAAAAATAATTAAATGACTACAAATTACAGATTTTAACTTTTGAACAGGCTCCCGACATCTTATTGAGTTGTAATCTTAGTGTGATAAACGTATCAATATCTGAAATATTTGCAACCACATTTATAAAAAAATTCCTTTTTTTGCCAAAATACATTTCAAGAAAAATATTTACAAAAGGCAAATAGAAATAATTGCAAGTTCCGGAAGAATATGACGGTTGCAAATTAGAGTTTCAGTTTCTAACCATGATGCTAATCATTATGCAAGTTTGCAACTGTTTTACAATTTTCTGCAAAAGTTAATAACAAAATTCGAATTTATAAATAAGTAAACATGTTTCCGATCTTTGAATTGGTTGCACGTTTAGATTTTGATATAACCTAATGAAATTCTAAGTACTTTTCTATTTGCAGAAACATTTCATTTTCTGGAGCACTTATTCAGTAAAATTAGTTTTTTTCACAATTTTAGATGTTCCCGACCTCTAAAATGGATGCAATTTGACTTAAATTATTAGCCACGTTTATTTTGATCACCTGTTTCTTTCACAATGAAGTCGCAATAACACTTCAGATTGATGACATTATTATGTAATATTTAGAAGGACCAAAAGCAGTTATTACACAATGGTAATATGAGGAAGTTATTCTAAGGGACAATACATTTAGATTTTGAAATTGAAAAATTGGTTCAGAATTGGTAGAAGAAGAACAATACAAAAAATGCAAAGTAACAAATCAAATTTTTTATTTAATTTCTGCTTTATCACTTAGATCTACATCATTTTTGGACATTTGCATTTATAAACTTAAAAATTACTAGGTAAGTATCTCCTAACGGGCTTGACTCCTGAATTAATATTGTGCGCTTACGTATAATAAGATACATTTAGCATGATAAAATTCAATATAATATTATTATAATAATATATACTTTAACATTGATAAAATTTAATTCATATAATGCAATAATATATATTTATATATAATTTAATAATATACTTTATATGTACTGCAATTTGGATACAAGATTGTCGAAAAGCAGATTTCCAGAAAATACCTAATGCTCTTATTTCTTTAGAGAATTGCAATATTCAATCTTTTTTCTTGTATGCATATTATGTTTTTTCAAAATTGTTCGACGTATAACTTTAGTCAGAAATCATAATAAAAATGTCCAATTTTAAGCAGAGCAACTATAACTTTTTGTAAATCCGTACATTGACAATTTTATGTTATAAAACACAAAATTCAAATATAACATTGACCTAATCGGTTTATACATTTTTAGCGTTACTCTGAAGTTATCTGTCAAATTTACTTTTGGCAAGACAAAAACAGCTAGATACTGATCAAGACGTCAAAATGATGTAATTTAAACTAGTCACCAGTTTCGTTAGAATCATGGTATTTTCAAAGGTTGTGCTACCTGGGTAAAAATCTCTTTTAGTAGACGTCCTGAGGACGTTCTGAGGACCTTCTAAAGACATGAAAAGATCTAAAGAATATCTAAAAGACGTCAAATCACGTGACATGGAGCACGGAAAAATAAATAGTTACGACAACTGGGTTGTTTGATTTAATTTCATCCAAAATTTAATATGCTCCTCCAGTGAAACGGCCGTTTCAGGGACCTCTAAACGCCAGTGAGGATTTAAGGTTATTTAAAGGATCAGGCGTGGATCAAAAATTGAAAGTCTCTTTAAAGAAGATTTATAACGTATTCTCATTCTACAACTACTAATAATGCTGAAAAAATTGAGCTTAACATTTTAGAATGTTTTTACATCAGAAACTCGGTTTAGAAATGCTTGGTACAATAGTACCTAGAACTGCTTGTTCACGAAGTTTCTTAACTTGCGAGATCAAGGGGAAGTTGCCAATAATACGTCGTTACCAATAGCGCAGCAATAAAAGAGGGCAGTACCCTCAGCATCATCAGTATCATCATTATTCGATCAGCTGCCAGCATACGCGTTAGTTTATTTTTAGTGTTTAGCAAAGTGTCTCGATTTTTGAAAATATTGAGAGAAAATAAGAGACGACGCGTTAGCTTGCAAAGCTGATTGGGACAGCAAGGTGAAAAATTATAAATACCAGAACAAAAAATCTTCAAAAACAAGTATTAAATTGGTTTTGGAGGCTGCTCTTATAGAGTGGTTTAAGAGAGTGAGAAACAGAGTCCGCAAACGTTTGAAGTAAGCAGGAAACAGTATTGTGTGGCAGTGAGGCTACACGGCAAAAGTAAAACCGGGCAGATTTTCGATCAAGAATTCTCTTCGTCTCTCTCTTACTTTTACCTTTTTCCCTTTTACCTTTCCTTTCTACTCTTTGCGTTTCCACTTTTCCTTTTCCCGCTTCCAATTTCCCTTTTCACTGTTTCCTTTCCCCTTTCCTTTTTCTTTTCCTCATCCTCTTTTTATGTTCCCTTTTTCCCTTTTTTAATTTTTCTTTTATTTTGTTAAGAAAAGAAAGGAGAAAGGGAATAGTGAGAGAGAGACAGAGATATTATTCGATCCAGACCCTGCCTGATGGGTACGGTCGCTCTCTTTTTTTAATTCTCTTCCGTTCCAAAAAAAGTTTCACTCCTAAAACATTATTTTTACGTGTAGCGGATTGCTGACGTTGTAGTTTTTCTTCACGCTTGAATTATTATATGTATAAGACAACAAGATAAATGAAACTTTTTAAATATTTTTTATTACGTAGTAAAATCATTAGAAATGGTTCATACGGCTCTGACTGTTTACGTTTGGAGCAGCCCGATTCAGGATTAAGGCTATTTGCAGACAAACCCTAAAACTGTTGTTAAAATGAGTTTGTAGTGTAATTCATTTATGATCATATTATTTTAATTTAAATTTAAATTCATTATTATAATCATGCATCATATATAATTTATGAATTAAAGAACAAAAAAGAGCATATCGCTTTTATTTTTACTTTTGATTGATGTTTGCAATAATAGTAGTACATAATACTTAAAATGATAAGAGACTAAACTAGTTTTTAATACTGAAAATGGGATCGATTTTCTGGGATTAAAAAAAAAGCTCTACAACCAAATGCTATGGGATTTTTTCACTGCATTAGGCATCATTTCATGTAGTTTCACAAATTTTTTCACTTTGAAATATGAAGATGTAGCTAAGATATAAGCTATTTCTTGGAGGCCTATAAAAAAAGTCACAAAACAGCTGCAGTTGTAAGTGACGTCAGAGTGCCGGAAATAAAAAAATACAAAAAAGGCTTCAAACTAGATAGCATTCTGCATACCATACACTAGGATTTTTGAAAAATATTAAAAATTAACAAAATGCCGGGATTTCAGAAAAATATGTCTAATTTTGCAAAAAACGTCCGTTTTTTGCATTGCAAATTTGCATTTTTCAACGGATCAAGAAGATCCTGGTTAATGGTATGTAAAAACATGTGCTGAGTATACCCTAGAAATTTTAAATCGATTCTTCGATTTTTTCGCGAGTTAGAGCTGCAGTCATTTTGAAAAATGCAGTTTCGAAAAAAACGCATTTAAAGATTTAACTACTGATTATTAGATCACAATACATACGTCGACTAACAGATTCTAGTAAACAAAAATTTTTATTTTGTATTCGGACAACTCAAGGGATCACATTTATACCTCTATCGTCGGTTTTAAACATGTCAGAGCCTGATTTGTGCCTATTTAGCTGGAGCCTGGCTGCCGAGCGGCTCTGTCATTCCAATAATATTTTCGACTCAACTCTAATAATTTGGGATATTATTTCTTAAATGTTTAACTATTAAGAAATGTAACAACAAAAAAAATCGATTTTCTGAAAGTAAGAAACTAGTCTAGCCCCTCAAGGAAAATGTATTCAGAATTATTAGTAGTTATATAATGAAAAGCCGTTATAAATATTATTTGAAGAGACTTTCAATACTGACCTACGCGCCTGGACCTTCAAATGACCCTAAATTCTCAGTGCCGTTTAGGTGCCGAAAGCAGCACAAACATTCTCTGAAAAGGCACATTATTTTTTGATGAAA
>JAUELO010027487.1:0-10812 GCA_032357855.1 Amphibolips quercusostensackenii
TTTAGTAGGGTATTTTTCTTCTCGAAGGGTGGGGGGGCTTCGTCTGAACCCGCCGCGGGGGTTCCACCCTTCGACCCGCTAGGGGCTTCGCCCCTGAAACCCACTGCGCTTTGTCCTAGTTTTTTTCTTATTTACTGTGCGGTCGCACCCTTAAATTTCATCATTTTTGAAAGGAACTTCTCATGACAGGTGTTTCAAAAAATAGTATGTGATGCACGTGCGCGTAGGTGATTCACACTCGTCATAAATGACCTACTTCGCGCACTAGAATCACATTATACTATTCTACTCTATTGCATAATTTGTTTCACAAAATGATAGAGCGTTTCGTTTATCGAGGAAAGTTTGAGCAAACAGAAACTTCCTGTAAAGAAGGCATTCAAAAAAGGCTAGAGAAGCTTTCTTGAAAGGCCTTTTTGAAATAAATCAATAGGTCAAAACTGTAAACGATCAACTTCAAGCACGCGACTGATCTTCCATGCGTTCACATGTCTTCCATTCTTTGATGAATAACTTCTTCACAGGAAATTTCTATTTGCTCAAACATTCCTCGATAAACGAAACGTTTAAACATTTTGTGCTCAAAATATTGCCTCCAAATTTTATAAAGAAATTTCCAAAACTGAGGACTTGAGTACGAGTTGAAAATAAAAATTGATTTAAAAAAAAACTCGTTTTTTGCAATCTTTAAAAAAACTAAACAGATACGATTTTCTTGTAAAGAAAAAAAAATAAGCAGGATATAATTCTCTACGATAATGTATGTTTCATAATTCAAAATTTATCATTTGGATTTTTAGTCGTCGAGGGTCTACTCCGCCGCGCTAGAATGAACCTACGTCTTGCTCTTGAGGCCCTTCATCAGCATAAGTAATCGGTTTTTAATTTTTAGGCCGAGCAGTTGAATTTTTTTCTAGTTTTTTGCATACATCATCTGCAGAATGATATGTAGAAAAAAGCAAATCCAGTTTTTCGATAAAATGTTTATATTTTGTTTAATAATCCAAAACGTGAGAACTATTGTTATGTTAATGTACTGGGGCTCAGTGACAGTTGTGTGTGTATGTGTATGCATTTTCGCTGAGTGCCAGATCACCCTTTTAAAACTCGAGGAAGACGAGTCCCCGGAGCGAGGCAAATTATTCAAATCAAATGACCCTCTTCATTGTTGTGATATTACAGCCGGTTAGAAAAAGTGGTATTATGAAATCATGGAGTAATTTAATTTTAATTAGCAGAATTCTCTTAATCATATAATTAGAAAAAAGTGAAAAAAAGATTCATGAAAATCGGATAATATTTGCAGTGATAATGCAAATGTCAAAGTGTATACGAAAGCAGAGAGTACATATAACGGAGCCTCTTGAATCATCCAGAACGAATGACACTTTCATTAGCCGATTGATTTGATTTTTTCAAACCGAAAATATGCTTTCACATGAAAAAGTTAATTTTATAATTTTCTACAAAGTATTTAAAGCTTTAAACAGTTTAATTTTTGATTTAATAATTAAATTCTCTGCCAAAATAGTAGAATTTTCAATTAAAAAAAACGGTTTTTTGCATTTTTAATCAGAAAGTTAATTTTTAGCTAAAACGTTATTTTCGACTAAATAGTTACATTTTCTAAAAAAACACACATTTTAAAGAAATAGTTAAATTTGATAAAAGATAAAATTTCTTTCGAAAGAGATGAGTTTTAAAACGAAAAACACGAATTTGCAACACAATAATGCAGCATCCAAACGCACATCACTACTTGTTTTTGAAGATTTCTTATTCAGATATTTATATTTTTCACCCTTATTGTTCAAATCATCTTCGCGATTTAACAATAAGCTTAACGAACGGTGAGCGACACCATATTTCTGTAAAGTATCTTCTTTCGAGGTGCCTGCTTTCACTTTTCCTACAACCTCACCTTTTTCTTTGAACGTCAAACGCTGCCTCTTCTTTTCCTTCGACATTTTTAAAATTTTAACACAACCGAAATTGAGACGCCTCGCTAAGCACTGAAAACGAACTGACGCATGTGCTGGCTGCTGATGGAATTATCTACTGCGAGTACTGACCGCAGTTCTAGGAATTATTAAGTGGGATTTGACTCTATCGGGGTTCTTGTGTACTGACAAAAAATTAGGAAACATTTTTATAATTACACTGCAGTCCCGTTATAAATGTTCCCGGTTCAAAACAAAGGGGGTCTAAGGGGGCGCGAGAGAGACGCTGCGAGCTCAGTGGAGCAACGACGCAGAGTGTATGAAAAAAGCGGACAGTCCAAATTCGACTTTAACAGCTTTTAAAATAATTAATTGAATTGTTATGTTTTTCAATTATGATAACATTCACATTATAATGCGTAATTATAAAATCTTTTCACTGAAAAATTTTCCATTTTAGATTTTTATTTTTAGGCTTACATGTTTAATTTGAAGCATTTCAAAATGCAGACTCCAGCAATTGAAAATTAAAAGAAAAAAAATTTAACATTTATTATTTATTAAAATATTTACAAGTTCTGAAAAAATTTCAAAAATAATATAAAATTTGAAAAAATGTAAAACATGATTTTTCAAGATTTTGAAATAACATTTTGAAGCATTTTAAGGATTTTTATACTATTCAAAATAAAAATAATTTATCTTGTAATTTAAGACGTGTTCAGTTTATAAAAAAAATGTAATCGTTCAATTTTTAATGTGTCCAGCTTAAAATTGCTTAAAATAACAAAATTTTGAAAATTTTAAAGTTCATTGATTGATTCTTCAATTTAAAGCATTGAAATTGATAACATGGATTTGTGTTTTTGGCATTGTATTTGAATTTCTGAACTCTATAATTGAAGGGTCGGATGTAATAACCAGCTTATCGCTCGAGCACGTGAAAAAGTATTTTCCGCGTAGCAAAGTTTGAAAATTGTTCAAATTTGAGTTTTGACAGTCCATAGTTGTAGAGAATTTTATTGTGCATTTTTTTGTATGGCAACAAAATTCGAAGGTTGTTTCGTTTTTAGCTATTTAAGGAGAACGGAATTTTTCGCCGAAAAAAAATTCAATACCTTTTTGCGTTCAACTTGACAGATCTTTGCCGTCAATTGATATTTTTTCTTGAAAATTTTATATAACATTCTTCAACATATTCTACGACTGTTAGAGTATTTGCGGAGTTTAAAAAACATTTCAGGGCCGTATAGTGAATTTGTAAAAATATATTCTTTGAAATTTTGGATGCATATATACAAACGAAAAAGTTGTAGAAGGAAGTTTCGAATTTTGACAACTTCCATCGAGAAAAATGTTTCTGAGTGATTAAAGAAGTTTTTCAAAAAAGTTTTAGATCTTTAGTCATTAGAGGAAAAAAGTAAGGGCGCGGGGCGATGTGAAAATTATGTACGGTGTGCTGCGCTCGTCGTCAAAATTCAAAACTTCTTGACACAACTTTTTTTTTGTATATATGCATCCAGGATTTCGAAGACAATATTTTTAAAAATTTACGTCCCTGAAATGTTTTTTAAACTTTGCAAACACTTCAATAGTCATAGAATATGTTGAAGAATGTTACCTAGAATTTTCAAGAAAAAATATCAATTCTCGGCAAAGATCTGGCGAGGTGAACGCAAAAAGGTATTGATTTTTTTTTCGTCGAAAAATTACGTTTTCCTTAAATATAGACTGTCAAAACTCAAATTTGACCAATTTTTCAAATTTGCTCCACGGACAATACTTCTCCGCATGTTCAAGCGTTAAGGTGGTTATTTCATCTGTCCCTTCAATTTATAAAAGCTAAAAATTCTCAATTTCGCAGTTTATCTGCATTTGATTTAAACTTGTTTAATTGGAAAGTGTTGGTACCTTCCAGTTTATAGGCGTAAATTATTGAGCATTCGAATGCAACATTTTTTAATTAAAAAACTTTCAAATTTCAATTTAAAAAGTTTAAAATTCAAGAGTTCCACTTTAAGTGCTTCAATTTGTAGTTTTTTTTATTACTTGAAATAGAAAGATGTTTAGCTTTAGAGTTCGAGTTTTTCAATTTTATTGACCGTGAAAAATGTTTGCGAACCTAGGAAAAACCGGGAAATGACCAGGAATTTTTTTCTTTGGTTAAAATGGCCACCCTGATATATGTACCTTATATACTTAAAAATCAGTACTTTGATCAAGTTTGATTTTCGAGCTTAAACATTTTCACATTCATTATGATATTATAAAACCAAAATTGCAAAAATACAAAAAAAAATAATTTTTTTTGAAGACAAAACTCCAACAGAAATGGTTCACACGGCCCTGTTTGTTTATGGTGTAGAGTCCCGATATAGAAAGAAGGCCATTGAGGGTACACCCGAGACGTTCTCTAAAGCAGGACTGCAGTGTAATTACGAATACGCTTCTCGCAGAGTAACAATTAATGTTGGGCAGAGATGGGTTGTGACGCGTCACTCGAGGTTTTCTATGTATAATACATAAACAACGTAATATACGTATAAAAATGTATAAAACCATGTATAATACATATAAAAGATGGTGGACCTGTTACTAATACTCCTATTCGCAATAAGTGGCGCGTGGAACAAAATCAGAGTGTGGACTTAATCGCTTTTTCTCTCTCTTACCTTGTACTTCGGTGTCAGCGCGCATGCGCTGGAAACTTCCCCCTCTTTCGCCCACCCTTGTGGTTTTTAGTCATATGTACATATATACAGGTGGTCCCAGAATCAAGTGTCCGGACTTATATAGCTGTATGAAAATTTGAAAAATAAATCAAAAATCCCTTTTCCAAAAACCAACTGAAGTTTTAGTTTTTGAGTTATCAAGTATTTAAGCTGTAACAATCAGGAGCGCAATACGCGTACATGAGCGGGAGTCCGACGTAGTGTTGGGAGTGTCGCGAACCCCACCTCAGCGTCCGCTTCACTAACACTAGGTTATTAGGACGTCCAGCTGATCTTACTAATGTATTTTATTTTAAGGTTGAATAGAAGTCGAGTTTCTCATGAAAAAAATTTTTAATGCACAAAACATGAAAAAAGATTCACAATCATAAAAACAGACTTCCAAAAACTACCTCACTTTACGGCTCATTAGAGACAAATAAAGTAACCAAAAATGAAAAAAGAGGGAGAAAAAGGGATTGGACGTGTTGAAAAAATAAAGGGAGAACGACTGATGAAATAAGTATATCTAGGTATACTAAATGGTAGCATAACCAGAGGCAGAACGAAAAAAGAATGACAGAAATGTGTGAATGAATCCCTTAAACAAAAAGATATAAAAAGCCGCGAAAACACAAGACCTTGCATGAGAAAATGTATGGATGTAAAATAAGCAAAAGATGTATTTCAGAACAGAAAACTTTGGCGACAAATAGTTAATAATAAGTGCATGATAACTAGTGTCAGTAAGTAAGAGACGCTTAAAACGAAAGACCTTGAATGCTAATGGGCTCGAGTGTAAAGCTTTATATAATGACAGCGTGAAGCTTTTCGCGTAAGGCGCTTCCAAAAGAAATAATAAGAGATAATGGTATAGTAATAATAATAATTATAAATTTTGACAAAAATGAAAATTATAGCAAGATGCAGGTTTTCAATATCGAGCTAAACAGATGTCGTTTGTTGCAATGGAGTGTAAAAAAAAGGAGGGAAGGTAAGTACGTCTTAATAAGCATAAAATTAGAAATTTGAGGATTTGACGTTTTATACGGAGCAAGAGCGGTACAAGTACGGGGGTGGGTAAGTGAGCTTATGCCAACATAGGACGACTCATACCTGTAAATTGTAGGCTGTAAGAAGTATATGGTCAGGGCCGCATGCCGTATATTTTGTCGGCACTCATATAAGTTAATTTTCAATCTATATGCGGGTTTGGATGGCGCGCGGCTCGGCGACTCATCAACGAAATGAAGAAATTGAGACTCTCGTTAATATTTAATGAACTCGAGATACAATGGTCAGACCTAACGTCGAAATATCACCTCTTTGCATACGGGCTGCATTAGAGCCCAGCTCATTGGTTCATAGGCTCATAATCGATATTATACACACGCGCATCGAGCGCGATAAATATCTGTCTCGTATTTTCAAACATGCATGACTTCTTCTTTTTTCTCTTCTTCTTCTTTCTTCACCTTAAGTCTTCTCGCTTTAATAAATTTCCCTGTCATAAGTGCCGACATTTTTTATACTCTTCCCTGCTTTAATAAGATGAGAAGAATTAATATTTCGACTTTTATGCATTTTTTCTTTTACTCTATCAGTATTGTTAACCACTTTTCATTAATAAAAGGCCATTCAGAAGTTTCGTTAGACAATTGTAGAAGGAAATGGTTGCGAATAAAAATAAATAAACCTAGCGCTATTGGAAATTAAGTGAAAACACGCAGAAAAAATTTGATCTCTTCAAGAAAAGCATTGAATATTCACCAAAATAATGAAATTTTTATCAAATGATTGATTCTTCAACAAAATAAATAAATTTTTAACCAAAAAGATTATTTTTCAACCAAGAAGATTAATTTTTTTGAAGTGTCTCATTGTCCCGAAATTCAGAATGAGTAGTGCAATATTTTCCATAAGCTTCGCTAGTTTATCCCCTTTTCTAATATTTCTATTTCTGCGGGCCTGCTAGACAGAGACAATTTTTTTCACCAGAAGAGACAAAGTTTTAACAAAATGAATAAATTTTTAACTAAATGAGATAAATTTTTGATCGAAAATGAAAGCTAAATTTTCAGTTGAAAGAAATTAATTAATTTCATACCAAAAGACGAATTTTAAGCAAAATACATAAAATTTTAGCCAAATACATGAATTTTTACACAAAATTTCACACTTAAAGATAAAAATATAAATTTCCGACAAAAAACCGAACATTTAACAAAAAAGCTACATTTTCTGACAAAAATATGCACTTGAAAAAATACGTGTATTGTCCACCAAATAATTGAATTTTCAGTTAAAAACGATAAATCAACTAAAAATAGACTAGCTACATTTTTATCTTCAAATATTAATTTTTAAGCAAAAAACGACTTTGTAACATAACAGCTAAACTTTCAACTTGAAAAATGAATTTTATAATAATCTCATGAATTTTTAACCAGTAACATTAATTATTGAGAAAGTTGAATTTCCAAACAAATACATAAATTTGCATTCAAATAGATTAATTTTAACTTGCAAAAAATAAATATTTAACCAAAAATGGAACGGTTACAATATCAGTTAAAAAATCAATATCAACTGAATAAAACTAATTTTTAACGAAATAATTTAATTGATAACCAATGACAATAATTATCAATTGAAATGTGAATCATCGACTAAAAAAATTAATTCTTCCTAAAATAGTTGAATTTGCAATTAAAGAGATCCATTTTTAAACAGATAGATGAATTTTTGACCACGAACGAAAAACTGATAACCAAAAGTCGATTAGTTAAATTTCTAGTTACGGATATTAATTTTTAATTTAGAAAAACTAGTTTTCAGCACCTTAGTTAAATTCAATACGGAAGTTATGATGTTTTAACCAATGAAGTTAATTTTCAGGAAAGTATGCATTTCAACTTTTGCTCAAAAAGCTGAATTTTTAACCAAAAAAGAATAATTTCCAACAAAAACTATTATTGTTGATATTTCAACAACAAAATTTTTTACTCAAAATCATAAACAGTTACACTTAAAAAAAAATAAATTTTTCAGCAAGAGGAATAATTTTCTATTGAAAAGTAGAATTTGCAATTAAATAGTTTAATTTTGAACTGTAAAAGATAAATTTTCAAGCAAAAATAAAAAAACGGCTTTTTAATCAAAATGATTAACTTTAAACATAAAACATTATTATGGTGAACCTCCAACCAATAGCTAAAAAAACAATTATTCTTGAAAATAATAATTTTTAATTTGACTTATTCATTAATGGATTACATTCAATCTTTTTATTAGTTGATACAACTTTTTTCATTTGGAATTATATGAAATTTTCCTTTCTATATCTTGAGTTATGGAAAGTTGTAATGACCTTTTCTTCAATTAATTTAACGTCCCTGAGAATACTAAAATTTGTTTCACGCTAAATTGAAAGATGTGGAAAAGAGCTTCTTCCATGACTGATGAAATTTTACGTTAATTAGCTAAGCCTCGTTAAGTCGCACGCAACAGCATCCGTACGCCTTGTTTTAATAAAGGGCTGGTATAATGAGAAATACGTGCGCAGGGTCATGGACGCATTGTGAAAATTGTTTTTTCAACGACAGAAAAAAATGAAAATTTATTTTATTTACAAACAAAATAATTATTTGCAAGAAAAATCTTTTTCTTAAAACGTTGTAGTTGTATTATGGTTATCTACTGGCAAAGATTACGAATTTAATCCACTATCAATTTTGTAAACTGAAATTTCCAAATAAGTTATTTCGTTCCATGATAATATTAACTTTAATGTTTCTAAACGTTTGTAAAAAACAAAAATTTTGATTTACAATAAATAGGTTCAATTTTTCTTTACGAAATCTACTAGTTATGTTTTTTCGATGACTCTTCACTGTAATACTTCGCAAATTAAGAATAATCATTCTTTTTGAACAATTTTTATAAAAAAATTCACAGTTTGGTAATTTTTCAATAAAAAAAGCTCAAATTTACGAAATCAACTAGGCATGCCATATCTATAACTCTTCACTATAAGACTTTAAGAATTAACAACAATTATTCATTATTTAAACAATTTTAATAAAAAAATTCGCAGTTATAATAAATAGGCTCAGTTTTTGTATACGGAATCAACTAAGAATGTCTTTGCGATGACTCTTTGTTGAAATACATCGCAAATTTACACAAATTGCTTATTATTTGAACAATTGTTATAAACGTATTCACAATGCAACTTTTTTTTAATGTATAGGCCAAACTTTTTTTCCGGAATTTAGTAAAACCTAATTTGTCAATTTGCGAAGTATCATAGCAAAGAGTTATCGGAAATACATTCTTAGTCGATTCCGTTTACCAAAATTGAGCCCATTCATTAAAAAATCGACACACTGTGGATTTTTTTAAAAATTGCTTAAACAATAAATAATTGTTGGAAGTTTGCAAAGTATCATAGTAAAAAATCATCGCAATGACATACCTAGTTGATTCCACAAACAAAAATTAACCCAATTTATTAAAGAGGCGCCAAACTGTAAATTTGTTTATAAAAATTAATTCATATCTTGAGAAGATTTCAAAAAATTTTGAACAATATGTAGGTTCATAAAAAATTAAAAATTAAAATTGAAAAATTTTTTAAAAAATTTTTACAAGTTTCAAGTGAATCAAACCAAATTTTTTGAAATTAATACTAATAATAATAATTATTAATAAAATTATATAACTTTCTAAGAATTGTAGCAAAGTTTAGAAGGTCTTCAAGAAATTTAAATTACTCTCACAGGATACCATTTTCTGTTTCATTTTTGGGAGAATTTAAAATGATTTTGTATCATGAAGAAAATAATTTTAAGAGAATATTCAAAAAGAGTCAAAAAGATATTGAAAAATTGGCAAACAGGAATCTCAAAATTTAAAAAAAAATTAGTTTGATACATCATTTTATAAGATATTTAGAAGGTCTAGATGTTTTTAAAAGATTTAAAAAAAATTTGAAATGTAGGAAAGAATAAAAAAATGTGAAACAAAATGTATTTAATTTTTTTTCAAAATGTGCAAAAATTTACATTTTTTTAGGTTTTTTAATTTTTAAATAATTTTTTTTATCCTTTAAAAACTTCTAAGCCTCTTTATTATTTTATAAAATGATTTCAATTTTTTCTAACATTTTAATGAAATCTGCAAAATAAAAAAAGTGTCCTGAAATGGTTAAGATTCTTTTTCAAAATTTTTAAAATTTTTTCAAGATTCTTCTAAAATTGATTTTGCAACATGAGAAATTATTTAATGGATTCCCAAAATTTTTAAAAAACTTGTATTTTTTTGAAAAATTGAAAAAATCTTGTCATTTTTTAAACTCTGCGAAGATCTACATTATTCTTTAAAAAGGTAATCTAAAAAAGATTAGGAAAGACTTTAATTTTTATGAATGATTTACTGAAACTTTGAGAAAGAATTAAAAAATTTAACAACTCTTGTTCCAATTCAAGTAAATCCTAGAGATATTTAGGAGCTTTAGAAAGTTTCAAAATAATTGTAAACCTGTGAAGTTAAAATTTTTTTTTTAAACGTAGATTTTTGAAGACTTTAAAGAAAAGAAGCTTTTTTAATTTTGAAAGATTTCAAAAGAGTACGTAAATTTTCTTTCAATTTCTAGGAAAACTTTGAATAATTTCTTATCCAAAAACGTAAGGGTTCAGAAAATGTATAATATAATTTTAAAACATTTCAAAATTGTCAAGAAAGAATCAAAAAGACTTTAAGGTAAATTTGTCAATTTTTTTGATTTTTAAAAACATTATAGGAAAATTTTGAATCGTTTAAAAGTATATCACGAAATTTAAAAGATTTCCAGAGATAAAGAATATTTTAAAACTTGGAAAGAATTCCTAATATGCATAGAGTATTTTTTCAAATTGTTTCAAACTTCTCAGAGTTTAAATTATCTTTCAAGCTGACTCAAATTTTCTGTTCTATTTTGTAAAATACTGTGAAATAAAAATTTGTTACAAAAATTTTCTAGAGTTTTTTTTATAAAATCTGAAATTTCTTGTTTTGTGATCTCAGAATCTAATTTAAGCTCAAAGTGCCTGAAGTGGAAATGCTATAAAAGTCTCTAAATAATAATCATGATATTTTATATATACCCGGATATCGAAATG
>JAUELO010027520.1:0-10810 GCA_032357855.1 Amphibolips quercusostensackenii
TAAAGCTCCCCACTTGGGCCCATTAGAATCCAAGGTTTTTTGTTTCAGGCGTCATTCATTCCACTGGCACACCACTTTACGCATTTCTTATAAACTATTTGTCGCCACACTTTCCTGTCTTGGCACACTTGTCTCGCTTCTTTCACGTCCATGCATTTTCACATGTAAGATCTCGTGCTTCTATGGCTTCTTATTCCTCTTCGAATTAGGGTGTCATTTACACAGTCTAACCATTCTTTCCTTTCAAAATTCTTTCCTTTAAAAAAATTTCAAAAGTTCTTAAATTTTTTAAAATTTTAATAATTTCACAACTTTTTAAAGAATTTCAAAATTTCCTAAAATTTGAATAATTTCCAAGCCTTTTAAGAAATTTCAAAATTCCAAAATTTTTTCAGTTTCTAAAAATTGTAAACTTTTACAAACTTTCCAAAAAATTTCCAAAATTTTTCATGATTTGCAAGATTTTCAAAAATTTCAAAAAATTGAATTAACTTTTAAACTTTTTTGAAATTTGAAACTTAAAAAAATTTTTCAACAGTTTCAACATTTCAAAAAATTTAAAAAATTTAAATAATTTCCAAACTTCTTAAAAAATTTCTGAAATTGTTCAGTTTCAAAAAATTTCAATAATTTCCAAAGTTTTTAAAAAATTTCTAAAATTGTTCAGTTTCAAAAAATTTTAATAATTTCCAAAGTTTTTAAAAAATTTCCAAAATTTTTAACAATTTGCGAAACATTCAAAAATTCCCAAAAAATTGTATTAATTTTTACACTTTTTTTAAAAAATTGTAAACTTTCACAAAATTTCAAAAAGTTTATAACTTCATAAAATTTCCAATATTTTTCAGTCTTAAAAAATTTTAATAATTTCCAAACTTTTTAAAAAATTTCCAAAATTTTTCACAATTTGCAAAATTTAAAAAAATTCCCAAAAATTTTAATAATTTTCTAACTTTTTTAAAAAATTTCAATTTTTCACAAAATTTAAATTTTTCAAAAAATTTCCAAAATATTTAAATTTTTTTGAAATTTTCAAAAATTTTGACACTAAAAAAATTTCCAAAAGTTTCCAAAATTTCAGAAAATTTTCCAAATTTCAAAAAATTTACAAAAATTTCAAAAGTATTGAAACTTTTTTAAAATTTCAAAAAATTTCAAATTTAAAAAAAATTTTTAAGTTTCCAAAACTTAAAAAAATTTTGGAAATTTTAATAATTTCCAAACTTTTCATAAAATTCCCAACATTTTTCAGTTTGCAAAAATTTTAATAATTTTCAAAGAGTTCAAAAAATTTCCAAAATTTTTAACGATTTTAAAAATTATCAAAAATTTCCAAAATTTTCATAATTTTCAAACTTTTTGATAAAAATTGTAAACTTTTACAAACTTTTCAAAAAATTTTAAAAATTTTTCACAATTTGCAAAATCTTCAAAAACTTCCAAAAATTGTATTAATTTTTAAACTTTAAAACAAAATTTAAAACTTTAAAAAAATTAAAATTTTCCAAAGTTTCCAAAATTAAAAAATTTTTTTTTTAAATTTAAATAATTTCCAAATTTCAAAAAATTGCTAAATGTTTCCAAAATTAGAAACATTTTTCAACATTTTAATAATCTCCAAACTTTTCAAAAAATTTCAAAATTTTAAAAATTTTTTACAATTTATAAATTTTTGCTAAAATTATTATGAAGTTCCTAATAAAAAAATTTGCATTAAAAAAAAAAGGAATTTTTTTGTATACAATTTTCTGTTTGATAAATTGATGTATTAGATTTGTTTATAATAGTAACGATATAAATCTCAAGAATACATTTTTTTATCATTATATTGTTTTTATCCCAATTTCTTGCAATATAACTTAAAGGAACGTAAAATGATAAAAAATCGTAGAAAACATACTTTTAACAAATGATTTGCTTATAAATAATTGTTCTGTTTATTATATAATATTATATAATTTTCAAATAACGTTACCCTATGAAACTTAGTCAATTTTCCAAATTTTCCTGTTATTGACAAGCACCGAGAACGACAAATATAAAAAATTGCAATTTTTTCAGCATGTTTGTTTATTTATAAAAAAATTAAAAGCTTTCTTTTAAAATCAGGCTTAACATCTCTTTTAAAAGTCTTATGAGCTGTTCCTCAATTTTTTTGTCTAAATCTGTCAATATTTGTGGGCTGTACGTTATTTTGAACCAAAAAAGTTATTTTTTTCCACTGTGCGTTGGCTGTTTTCAAATTTTGACCAGGAATATTTTTTGTTAGTGATAATAAGTTTAACAATAATAAATAATTCTGAAATTGTAACAAAAGCAAGCAGCTAGAATGGTGATAAAATTGAATAATTGGATCACAACATTCTGAAATTTAAAAGTTTCTGTTATGTTATGATTTATTTTGTTGTTTTTATAAAATAATTTTCAAAATTTTAAAATTTATTATTGTTTTTTACTATTTTTAAAGTTTAAACGCGAATTAAATAAATAATGGCTAAACTTTTATGAATTGTACAATTCAAAGGTGTAAAAAAGTATATAAATTTACGATACCCTCAAACAGATAGAAAATTTTATTTCAAAATGTTAAGAAAAAAACTGCATTATCTTTTTAATTATTTGCAATATTTTAAATATTTAAATATTTTTGAAATTCGTTCAACAATTTTAAGTAAGTTTTTTTAAATGATTCTAATTTTTTCTAAAGCTTTTATTTAATCCCAGTAAATTAACAAAAATCAATTAGAATGTTCTAAATAATTTTTTTACAATTTTGGATATCTTTGCAAATCTTTTTTAATAACCTGTTTGAAGTAATTTATTAAAATAAAAAATCATGAAAAATTTTTCCAGGAATCTTAGAAAAAATTTTGTATGATCTTAAAACCTCTCAAAATCCTAAAATAGATTAAAAATTTTATTTTTAAGTGTTAAGAAATATACATTTTGTTTTGAATTATTTAAAATGTTTTTAAATTTTTTATTATTTAAAATTTTTTTTTCTAAATCTCAGCATTTTTTTAATGATTCTAATTTTTTTCTCAAACTTTTATTAAATTCTAATGAATTAAAAAAATCACTTAAAATGTTTCAAATTATTATTATTGTTTTTCAGACAATTTTGAATATCTTTTGAAATCTTTATTAACGATCTGTTATAATTAATTTTTCAAATAAAGAGACATTTCGAATTTTCCCAGGAATTTTAAGAAAAACGTTGTAATATCTTGAAACCTCTCAAAATTCTGAAACAGATTCAAAATTTATTTCAAAATCCTACAAAATCTACATTTTGTTTTATTTAATTTAAAATGTTGAAAAATTTTTTATTATTTTTGAAACTCTTTCAAAAGTTCTAAATATTTTTTCAAATGATTTTAATTTTTTCTAAGCCTTTTATTATATCCTAGAAAACTAAAAAGAATCACTTAAAATGTTCCAAATTACCAGGAATTCTAAGAAAAACGTTGTATTATCTCAATTAATTTCTGAAAAATTAAAAAAAAAAAATCACTCAAAAAGTCCAAAATTATTTTTTGACAATATTGGGTGTCTTCTGAAATCTTTTTTAATATTCTCTTAAAATTAAATTTCCAGAATAAAAAGTCTATAAGAATTTCTCAGGAATCTTAGAAAATAATGTTTACTATCTTGAAATCTTTTAAAATCCTTCAAAAGCTTCAATAATTCATTTTGAGATCTTAAAAATTCTACATTTTGTTTTGATAATATTTAAAAATCTTTTTAAGCTTCAAATTATTTTCAAATATTTTCAAAACTTCTAAATATCTTTTAAACTGAATCGAATTTTTTCTAAATGAGTTATTGATCAAAAATCAAAAATTTAACTTACAAATAAGAAGTTGCTTGAAAAGAAGAATTAAAAGTGCAACGCTTGAAGTTTAAATTCAGCTGACGAAATTCCTCCCATAAAATTAATTAATCTAATTATTTTTCATCTTTGCGCATGCATCACAATACAAACGCTGCTTGATCTGATCGGAGCGCCAACTGTCGGATTTCCAAACTTTTCAAAAAATTTTGAAACTTTAAACAAATTTCAAACTCAAAAGAAATTTCCGAAATTATTTAGTTTAAAAATTTTTTATTAATTTACAAACTTTTAGAGAATTTTAAAAATTTCCAAATTTTTCAAAATTTTCAAAAAATTTTTTAAAAATTTTAAACTTTCTAAGAATGTCCAAAAATTTTAAAAAATATTAAACTTTTTCAAAGTTTTCAAAATTTTTAATGATTTCAAACATTTTTAAACTTTCAAAAGATTTGCAAAAGTTTCCGAAATTTCAAAAAAATTTTAATATTTTTTTAATAATTTTCAACTTTCACAAAATTTCCAAAATTTTTAATAATTTCCAAACTTTCCAAAAATTTTCAAAATTCATAAAATTTTATAATTTAAAATTTTTTTTCAAATTCCAAAACATTTGTAGTAATTTTAAAAATTTTCAAACTTCCAAAAGTTTACAAAATTTCTAAAATTTTCCAAAAATTTCAATAATTTCGAAAAAAATTAAAAAAATTTGTGGACACATGCGCAATAGATCAGGCTGTTTAACTCAAAGTCGTTACTCACTAACCTATCTATCGAAAGAAAGACTGAAATTCACTTTCTTTCCTAGGGTAGAAAGTAGAGGACATAGCGGGAGGAAATTCAAGCAGGCTCCTGATTACAACTTAGGCTACGACAGTCAGCTAAATTTAAACTTCAAACGCTACAAAACTAATTCTTCTTTTTGAACAATTTTTTATTTGTAAGTAAAATTGTTGATTTTAAAAATGAATAACTCATTCAGAAAAAAATCGAGTAAGTTTAAGAGATATTTAGAAGTTTTGAAAAGATTTAAACATAATTAGAAACTTGAAAAGATTTTAAAAAATTATTTAAAAAAATAGAATTTTTAAGATTTGAAAATGAAGTTCTTAAGCTTTTTAAGGATTATAAAAGATTTTAAGATAGTAAACATTATTTTTTAAGACTCCTGGAAAAACTTTCTTCATGACTTTTTATTCTGAAAATTTAATTTCAACAGAATATTAAAAAAGATTTTATAAAACATCCAATATTGTCAAAAAATAATTTTGAACTTTTCCAGTGATTTCGTTTTTAATTTTTCAGAATTAAATAAAAGATTTAAAATAATTAGAATCGCTAGAAAAATATTTAAAACTTGTGAAAGAATTTCCAAAATAATTAAAAATTTAAAAACATTCAAAATAAATGAAAACAAAATGTAGATTTTTCATCATTTTGAAATAAAATTTTGAACCCGTATCAGAATATCCAGAGGTTTTAAGATAATATAAACTTTTTCTTGAGATTCCTAGACAAATTAAAAATGAAGTTTCATCTTAAAAAATTAATTTCAACAGATTATTCAAAAAGTTTCAAAAGATATCAAAAATTGTCAAAAAATTATTTAGAACTTATAAAGTGACTTTTTAAGTTTCCCAAGACTTAATAATAGTTTTAGAAAAAATTAGAATCATTAAAAAAAGTACTTAGAATTTTAGAACAAATTTCTAAAATAATTTAAAATTTGAAAAACATTCCAAACAATTAAGAACAAAGTGTAGATTTTTTAACATTTTGAAATAAAGTTTTTAATCTGATTCAGAATTTTGAGAGGATTCAAGAAAACACGTCTTTCTTAAAATTCATTTAAAAATTTGAAATGACTTTTTATTTTGAAAAATAAATTTAAACAGATTATTAGAAAAATATTCAAAAAATATCTTTAATTGTCAATAAATAATTTGGAACATTTTAAGTGATTTTTTTTAGTTTCTGCAGATTCAATAAAAGGTTTAAAAACAATTAGAATCATTTGAAAAAATATTTAGATCTTTTGAAAGAGTTTCAAAAATAATAGAAAATTTGAAAACATTTGCATAAATTAAAACAAAATGTAGATTTTTTAATATCTTGAAATAAAATTTTGAATCTGTTTCAGAATTTCGAGAGGTTTCAAGATGATACATTTTTCTTGAAATTCCTGGAAAAATTAAAAATGACTTTATTTTGAAAAATAACTTTTAACAGATTAAATGGTAAATGGAAAATGGTGAATTTTATACTAAGAAAGATTTTTCTGTAAGAAGAGAACAGAAATTTTCATCAAACTGTTAAATTTTTAAGCAAAAAGATAAAATTTTCAGCAAGACTGTATTCCATGAATATTTTATTCTATTTAATTTACTTCCTGAAGTTCTTTAGAAATTCTTTGAATTGAATTTATAACGAAATAATCCAATTTTGAACAAAATAATCAAACTTTTAACAAAATAGTTTAATTTTTAACCAAATAGGTGAATTATTAGGCTACAAGGATAAATTTTTAACCAAGAAAATTAATTTTTCGCCAAAAACCAAATTTTAAATCAAATAGTTGCATTTTACACTAAGAAATATAAATTTTTAATCAAAAATTGAATCAATAAATAATAAGTTCAAAAAATTAATTTAAAAAAATTTCACCAGTTAAATTCAACTAAAAAGTATGATTAAAAAAAAAGTTAAATTTAAAAAAAAAAGATAAATTTTCAACCAATAAGATTACTTTTCTACTAAACAAGATGAATTTTCAAACAATACATGAATTTTTTACTAAATAGTCAAATTTTCAACTTTTAAAGAATTAATTTTGGTGGACAATTTATCATAATTTTTAACAACAAGAAATAATAATTTTTAACAAAAAAGTTAAATTTGCAACCAAAAATATGAATCTTGAAAAAAATTAATTTTTATTCAGAAAGTTCAATTTTCAACCACACTGTTGCACTTTTAACTAAAAAATTTAATTCTCAACTAAACAGGACGGTTTTTTTTCTAAGAAATTCAAATTTTAAACCCAAAAATATAAATTTCCATCAAAAAAAGTTACATTTTTAACCAAATAGTTAAATTTTCAAATAAATTGCAGAATTTTCAAAAAAAAAATGTTGCATTTTTTACAAAAATGTGGAATTTTCTACTCGAAAATAAAAACTTAAAAAAAGGTAATTTTCAAACGAAGACTTGAATTTTAAATGCAAATTATGAATCTTTAACAATAAAAAAAAGTTTTTTTAATATAGTAGTTAGGCCAAGGATTGGAAATTTTAACCAGGAATATTAATTTTCTATCAAAAAAGTGAAAATTCCAATTAAATCGTTGAATTTTCAGTCTAAAAAGGATCTATCTTCAAACAAACATCAAATAAATAAATTTTTATTGCAGAACAATTATTTTCAATTTTAAAAGGAAACTTTTTACAAAACAGTGTAATTTTATATCAGTTGGATGAATTTTTCACCAAATTGTATTTTGAAGCCAATAGGACGACTTTTCAACAAAAAAGTTGAATTTTTGACTAAATAGTTGAATTTTTTACCCAATTGTAGAATTTTAACCCAAAAAAATAAATTGCATACAAAAATTTTGAATTTTCAGCTCAAAAATATAAGCTTTTAACAAAAAAGTGCATTTTCAACCAAACAGTTGAATTTTCAACTAAAATTGTAAATCTTCAACCCAAAAAAAAAAAAAATTACATTTTCAATAAAGTATTAAGTTAAAGCAAAGAGTTAAATTTTTGAGCAGAAATATTATTTTTTTTCACAAAGAAGACGAATTTTCAGTTGAATAATTAAATTTAAAGTCTAAAAAAGATCGCTTTTTGATCAAGAATGGAATAAATAAATTTTTTTTGTGGAACAATAAATTTTGATTCAGAAAAGCTAATTTTTCACCAAACAGTTTATTTTCTATCAATTAGTCTAGTTTTGTACCAACTTCTATTTTTGACCAAAAAGACGAATTTTCCGCAAAAACAATCTAATACTCTACCCAAAAATATGAATTTTTAATTAAATTAATTAAATTTTTAACTTAAAAAATTACATTTTGAGCAAAAATTGTACCCCATGTGAGACAGAATTTAAAAATCGTTACTCCTCCCCCTTCCAAAAGACTACTCAATATATGCACGATCCAAATATGAACGTGGTATCAGGGTTCTTTTATGAATGTGAACACTATAACAAAAGAATATAAATAAAATAGAATTTATCGTCTTGATATATTCAATTTAAAAAGTTCTTTGAAATCTCTCTGAACACCTCCCCCCCTTCTTAACATACATTTGTTAAAGAAAATTCACAATTGTCACCTCCGCAAAATTTTCTAAATCCGCCCTTGACTGAAACCCCCCCTCCTTTGTGAAATCCTTGAAATCTTTGGGAAATAATTAAAATCTTTGTAAGAGCTTTCTAAAATCTTTGGTAAATCAGATAAATATTTGTGAAATAAACTTTTGGTAATATTTATGAAATTATTAAAATCTTTGGAAAATAATTGAAGTCCTTGTAAAATGTTTGGGAAGTCATTGGAATCTTTGTGAAACCAAAGTGAAACCTTTTTACAATTTTTGTGAATTTTCACCAAATATTAATAATATTTGGTAATATGCGTAAAATCATTTAAACCTTTGTGAAATCTTTGAAATCTTCGTGCAACCTTTGAAATCTTTGTGAAATAATTAAAGTTTTTGGAAAATCTTTGGAAAATACTTGAAATATTTTTGAAATTTTTGTGAAATCTTTCTAAAAGCTTTGGAAATCTTTGCACTTTTTTACTGAAATCTTTGGAAATATTTTTTATATTGTTAAAATATTCGATAATATTCATGAAATTACTTAAATCTTTGTGCATTCATTAAAGTCTTTGTGAAATCTTTAAAATTTATTCGAAATCTTTGGAAAATATCTAAAATCTTTGCAAAATATTTGAAATATTTGATAATATTTGCGAAATTATTAACATCTTTGTGAATTTCAAAAAATATTAAAAACCTTATTGAATATTAAAATTATTTAGTAATATTTTAGATATAATTTAAATATTTGTGCAATCTTTGAAATTTCTGCGAAATATTTTTAATATTTTTGAAATATTTGTTAAATTATTATAATCTTTGTGAAATGTTTAGTAAATCATTAAAATCTTAGTTAAATCTTTTAAATTTATCCTAAATTATTGCGAAACCTTTAAAATCTTTCTTGAATCTTTAGAAAAATTAATTTTTAGCCTACACTATTTATCCGATTTTAACGTTTTTTTTCCTTCAACTAAAACCTTTTGAAATGTTGAATAGGTTTGTGTGATCAGATTTTTTCGAATTTTTTAAGAATTTGTTATTGAAGAACAAAGTTAGAAAATTTTTTTTTACTTCTTTTAAGTGCCATTTTATTTAAGACATTCAAATTGATTGAAAAAGTTCTTAAAATAGTGTTACAACTATATGGTAATGATTTCCGGTTGGTTAGAATAATTTAAAAAATTTTTTATTATATTATAGGGAAATTATTAAAGAAAAGTCATTTATTAGATTTAGTAATGTCTAACTTATTGAAATTATTAGATTTTGTATGAAAATATGCTAAAAATAAAAATTTATTACTATTAATTAGGAATGAATGCTTTTTGACAATTGTTTGAACAATTTAAATAAACAAATTCACAGTTCGGCGACCTTTCAATGAATAGGCTCAATTTTTGTTTACGGAATCAACAAGGGATGTCTTTTTGATGACTCTTCTCTATGATACTTTGCAAATTGACAATTATGTATTATTCGAACAGTTTTTATAAAGAAAGTCACAGTTACAATAAATGGGCTCAATTTTCGTATACGGAATCAACTAAGAATGTATTTTCGATGACTCTTTGCTACGATACTTTATGAATTGACAACAATTATTCATTATTTAAACAATTGTTATAAACAAATATATTTTGTGTCTATTATTTGCTAATTAACAACTTCGATTGGTTCTAAATCCAATAAACTCACGTAGTATTCAAAAGCAGTGCTTTAGCTTATGGAAGAGATGATCTCTCAATTTGCGGAAATTAATATCTCAAGCTTCTTAAATAAAGGTCACGGGAACACGACAAAAGGTGCCACAAGTTTTCGTGTATCTTGACATACTAGAGATGTCTTTTCAATGACTCTTCATCATGACACTTTGCAAATTTTCAACAATTATTTATTATTGAAATAATTTTTATGAAAAAATTCACAATTTTTGTATTATTTTCTCGATCTCTTTTCAGGTGTTTATTTTGAGGTGGGTAAACCTGGAAGTACCACATTACCCAAACAACATCTGCCCTAGGCCATAATTAAGGGCTCATTTAGGGCTCATTTAATACCAATAAGCCAAATTGAGGGCTCTTTAGTTTTTCAAAAAAATGCCTGGTACTGCCAGCTTTACCTAAAAAATAAATATCCACTAATCATAAAAGCGAGTACATCAGAATTGAGGGCTCATTTTAGGCTCTTTAGCGCCCCAGAAATCAATTTTCCAAAACCAACCCTTAAAAATTTAAAACTACCCTTTACACAAAAGTGCTGATTAGGTGCAGTAAATACACACTAATAATAAAAATAAGAACATCAGAATTGAAGGCTTATTTTAGGCTTTTGCATTAACCATGGCGCAATTTATAAAAAACAAACCCTAGCACAGAAAAACTACCCTAAAAAATAAATATGCACGCATCATAAAAGTGAGTATATCAGAATTAAGGGCTTATTTTAGGCTCTTCAGCACCCCAGAAATCAATTTTACGAAACCAGCCCTCAACAATATAAAATTACCCTTTACACACTAGTGCTAATTAGGTACACAAAATATGCACTAATCATAAAAGTGAGTACATCACAATTGAAGGTTCATTTTATGCTCTTGCATGCACCGCGGCACAATTTTTCAAAAACAACTTCTACCACAGAAAAACTACCT
>JAUELO010027535.1:0-10810 GCA_032357855.1 Amphibolips quercusostensackenii
AGTGCGAAAGATCGAAAGGAATCCCTTTTAATGAACGCGTATTTTTACTTGATCAAAGAAAAGAAAATAAATACTTTATACGCGGATGCGATTTATCGAAAACGAAAAGACTTAAAAGCAAGAGAAAACAGGAAGTCGAAAGAAGTAGCTCGCTTTGCCAAGGCCCAAGCGGCTTCGCAAATATCAAAAGCAACTGGTGAAAATCATAGTTACCAGGAAAATGATACTGAACGAGACAAGATTGTAAGAACCGAAACGAATACTTACAAGGATGATTTCATACCCCTGAAACAATTAATATTAGCAGAAGAGCCTCACTCGTATCAGCGACGCGATCTAACATCTGTGGCCAGGGTAGCAGATAGATTCGGAGTCTTCGATCGAGGTCCAGCTGCTCTGTCAACTGCAGCTCTGGAGTTTTATGGGATAGTTAATGAAAACGACACTTCAGACGTTATAAATAAGTCGAAAATCCAAAGAGAAAGGAAAAAGTAAAGGAAAAAAGAAATATGTTGAAGTTACAGTAGTGAAATTCAAGGCCTGCATTTTGACGGTCGCAAGGATGTAACGCTCGTTCAAAAAAAGTGGACAACACTTGGCATAGACAAAGGATCAGAGAAGAGCATATTTCTCCTATCAAGCAACCAGGTGACAAATACCTGCATCATTTTACTCCATCTTCATGTCATGCATCGAGTATTCGCGAAGGTATATGTGAATTTTTCGAGCAGAAAAAAGCAAAGACTAAAACCCTTGCAGTTGTTGATTGTACCGTAACGCCAGTTAACACAGGAAGCGAAGGTGGAGTCATCAGTCTTTTAGAGGTCACCTTAACAAAGCCCTCGCAATAATAAGTTCGCCTGTTACACTGCTATAGGTTACATTCACGTCACCTGATATATGCAATTAACAGTAAGGCTAGTGGACCAAACATGCTATTGGGTTCAGTAGGTAGAACATTAGAAAATGAAGAACATTACCTATTGTCAACTTCAAAATAATGAAAGCAGAAGTGAGAGAACTTTTAGCGTAGGTTCTTAAAGGTCTAAGTACAGATCAAAAATATCTTTATCGAATGTGCTATCCAATTGCTTCTGAAAACTGTATACCTGATCTCGCAGCCCATAATCCTGGCACACTGAATCATGCACGTTGGTTAACAACTAGTAATCGTGATCTACGACTGTACGCTGCTACAGAAAATCTACCAGAAAACCTGGTATTATTAGTGACTTTCATTCTTAGAGTTTACCCACCGTGCGGTTTTCTAACCAAAAGTAAACCAATAATACAGTTTGCTAAAAAACACGTTCTAAAAATAATTGTGCGTTTAAAATACCTTTCGCATCACTCAAAGATGCTGATATACGCAGTCATTGAAAGAAATGGTTCCTGTGCACACCCTTCAACGATTTTAATGGCTATAATTTGTGATGATGCGCTATCCGTGAGAGGAAAAAGATTGCATATTATACTGGAAGCAAGAGGCGATGAAAAAAAGAAGCTACTAGTAATTCAAAAAACAAACCAACAGCAGGATAAGGAAAAAGTGTCTAGAAAAAGAGGAATACCCCGAAAAGAAAAGATCAGTCAACTTTCGTTTCGAACTTTTCAAACATCAAAATTAAACTTAAACGCAAAAGAATATTACGACATGGTAGACTGGGAAAAACAAAATTGTAACACATTCACAGCTCCACCAGTTCTTGCTCATATTTCTGAAAATGATCTTAGATGTTTCGTTAATTATTATCGAAGGTATCCCCTTGTGAATGAAACTTTTCGCTCCTCATGCCACACTCAAAATGTAGAACGGTACGTCAAAGCAGTAACAGAAGCTTTTGCTTTTGTTTGCGGAGAAAAATTCGAGATGGGTTAATAAGGACATAACATTAAGCCCTGAACGGTGGGTGGTTGGGACGGGCCGCGGTTAGACTTAATATGCAACCACATCCTCGCCGTGAGTACTGGGTTGTTCTTTATATAATTGAAACAAGCAGAGAGTTGCATCTCAGCATATGAGCTGATAGTAAATAAAAATTCACCTGTTCAAAGTAGCAGAATTCACTCTTATCTTGCATTTCCCACATTTTTAAATCGTTATTTCAATTTTTTTTTAAAACGACTAAAATTACGCAAAAATAAATACAGTAAGAAATATGTATTTTGCCGAGATCTCAAAACTTTTTTCATAACACTTTTCAATAAAATCAATACTTTCAGAGAAAAAACGCGAAAAACATTTTTTTGGATATTTTTGCGTGGGGCAGGCCTTCACATTATTCTGTTTTAAAAAGTATTCTTTTCAGGAAATTGTGATATGAAAATATACCTTTTTTCGTTCGTCCCAAATTGTAATTTTAATTTTCTGTTTTTCGACCCACCCTACTATAGGTACATCTAGTTATTCTCCATTGGCTCTTCATTTTCTCGTAGCTTTAGGTACCCTGGATCCAGTGAGATCTTCAGTGGGCTTGCATTCTGTAGTCCAACGAATCTCAGGAGTTTATCTTTGTACTCTGGCTGACTAATTTGGAAAATACTCGCCTTGTCTCCTTCAGTTTGAATTTCTAGATAGTGGATTTTTATCTAACCGACGGAACACCTTTGATTCTTTTGAATATCCAACGAAACTCAGTTTTTTTGCTTTTGCATCTAATTTTCATCGATTTTCTTTTAGCATACGGGTGAATGCTGCTATGTACTGCATCTATATTTCTTCGCCTTTAAATATTGCTTTAGTTTAGAGTTTACATATTGTTCTCCTTTCTCTAATGTTATGACCTGATGTTTCCTTTATGCTGTGTCTTGATCCATTTAATATACTGTTTAATGAAACCTTCTATGAAATACTAGGATCTTTCCTTTTAATTTGTAGAGCAAATTCTCATCGAAAGATTTTTCGAAAAAATATTGGTTGTTTGGCATATGGTTTGACGCACATTTAAAGTTTCTAAATTGGCTTCACTCTCAATTATTGTTTATTTACACCTCATTTATTACAGAACTACACACAAGATCACTTATTATCTTTTATACATATACTTGCATACTTAAACGTTTAAAAAAATCTTAGTTAATCACTGAGGATTGGAGCCCTACCCACGTACCTTAAAACTTTCTAACCGTAAATCTAACTTACAACGAATTAGGGGATAGATATATGCGCCCGCACTTAAAAGTAACTGTTTGTTTTTGTACATTTTATGAATAGGCGAGTTAAAAAATTTGCATACAAATTTTGTATGTTATCTCTTATAAAATTTGTTTAGAGGACAAATTTATATTTTTGGAAACACTCAAAAGGCGGTGCATTAGTCATTAGTTCGAAGAAAGCGGATTAAAATAAGTAATATATAGGTATACACCAAGTACCATGCTTTCTTAACAACATCATAAATCAGATGTGCAGTTGCTGCTGTTATAGTAGAACTCAACATTCCTTTAATTATGCTTTCTTCCAAAAATATACAGTTACTTATTATCTTTCTAATATTTTACAGTTTGAATAAACAATAAAGAATTTCTTTATATTATATTTTATAATTACATATTTTGTGCTTGCATTTGGAATTGGAAATTTTTTCCGGATATGGGTAAAATGAAATTGTTGACTATTAAACAGAGAGGTAGGATTCAGTTCTTTTTTCCTTACTTACATTAGTCACATCCAATTCTTGGGTATAAGTTATTGGCTATTTAGGGGAGTCCGACAATTGTAAATCTTAGCCTCGCTTCATAATTTTGTTAATTAATTAATTTTCTGAGGCAAATATCAAATTTTTTAAAAATAATTTAAAATTGTTCAAAACTTTCAAATATTTGCCACAAACCATATACAGTTTGTCTAAAAACAATTCTTTTCGCCTGGTATCTCAGGCAGTAGCGCTAAGTCCTCTACCGCAAGGTTGCGTGTTCGATTTTTGGTGTCTGCTTTTTTATAAGGTAAGATGCTTATAAATATAATTTCCTTAAATAATCTTTAAAAAATCCGGCAAATAATCATTCTTTAATCCTCTGTTTCGTGCGATACTTCTAGTTAATACTTCTGATTCATTAGGAATTTTATGCATGCATAAAAATAGAATGTGGTTAAATTATACAGAACTAAATGTTATTTTTAATACTGTGTTTTAATTGTAGACGTTTGCACAAAAGAACTTTAAAAAAATATCATATTCTTTTTCAAGATTCTATTTTTTGATTCAGAAACTATGTTATGACAACCAAAGGATCCTTGGCGCCTTTCATTTAATTTCCCGAATTTTTAACTTCATATCTCATTTCGACCGAACGTAAGTTATTGCGAAAAAATATCACTAATGTAAAAATTGGGCAAGTAGTATATGACGCTAATGCAATTACATAACTCTAATTCTGTAGTTTTTAATATGATTCATTACTTGAGATAACTGTGAAATAGCTTACGTAATACCGCTATATCTGAACAAAAATTTTCGTAGAGCGTGAATTATATCTTATCAAGGAACAAACAGTCCAAATGTCTGTTAATTTCTGTTTTTAATTTAAGGAAATTTTCCTGATCGTGAATTTGAATATTAAAGAATAATACTGAAAACATTTAAATGATATTTAAATTGAATTGTCTAGTCATTAATCTTTTCCGACGAATGGTGCCCTACAATGGAAAAAGATAGGTAAGCTACATTGTCTCGAAAAATGAGTTTTTGGCATCAGCGGAATCGCGTGACGATGTGTTCTGAAGTGTCGGATATAAGAAAAAATCAGTGAAAATGATAGACCTACTTTTTTTATAATTATTATAGAACTCTTTCTAGGAGAATTGAAAATAATTTATAAAGAATTCTTTAACGCAACAATAACTTATTTAACAGGATTCTTGAAAATTTCCGAAATTAAGTCAACAGAAAACAAAGTGCAAGACTTGCTATTTCTCTGCCAATGCGATGAGACTCACGACGGAGTTCAGTAAACAGTTTAAGGTCACCGCGCTGTTATCAAAAAAAAATATTTCCATCCGTAGAGGGACTTCTATATTTAGCCTGCTTTATATATACAAAATAACGAAAGATGTACAGAATTAAGTTATTTTAGATGCATTTTTCTTTATTAATTATAATTGCATACATTAAAAATGAAATACATATTCTTAAACATAGGATCAGGTATTATATTATATTGTAAGAGCTAAAACAGGAAAATTCGGTTATAGAAGAATCTGACAGGAATCAAGCACGAGTTTCCAGGACGGTGGCAAAATCATTTTCCAATTTGGTAAATTCAATTGAATGAACAGAGTGCCATTTTTGTAAAAAAAAAACATTTAGACGTGAAAAAATATTCAGTACATGCACTACTTAAATATTATATTATATTTTTTTTAATTATGTGAAGTTAAAAGCTACGGAAGGTACGATCATAGTACTTTGAAGCAACCAATCCCGACGCAACTGGAACGTGTACGTCATCCACTTCTGTTCCTTCAGTCTTAGAAGGTGAGCAAGAGCGTCAAACTTACGCGAGATGACATCCTACAGCACTGTTCCTTAGAATCCGGTCTCTAGCCGCGGATGACCTTACGCGGCAGACGGGACAGTTGTGGTGAAGCTTTCACCTCTGAATACTTTTTTAGAGCTACCAATTTTTGTAGAATGTTATGAGGAACAGTGTTGACGGACCAGATGAAGTGATCCTAGAATAACAGCGTTTTGCATCCGTTGCACGATGGACTGAGCCTGCCGATGGCAAGCCGGAATCTATTTGAGTTTGCTGATAGATGAAGCTTTCATGCCTCGAAGGTAGCTGATTATGTTAACTACAAGATGGGCTTTGTAGCCTTAATACAGCTTGCCAATATCGAAAAAAAGGGCTTGATATTTAGTCAGTTTCTCTTCCTCCTTTGTCGTGATATTACCATCGGCAGGTGCCAAGAATTCAATCACGTAAATGATCTTCATCTACAGATCTTGAAGGACAATATCAGACTTTGTAGCACTGGTACGTTAAGTGGTCGAGAATGAGAAATTGCAGTAAATCTTTAACTGGTCATTCTCCACAAAAGTTTTTAGTTCCCCCTGAGCGTATGGCAAGACGAACATTAAATTAACACCACAGAAGTGCTGTAGATTATAAAACTTACAACACTTTTAGAGACATATTGTGTCTCTCTATTTACCCATTAGCGTGCATACTTCGAGTATTAACTGAGAAGATGACCAAGTCTTTCTGGCTCTTTCTTGCACGCTCGGCAGTAAGTATTGCTTACAGGTACATTCGTTATGCACTTGCGTAAAACTTAAGTCTCTATAACGCCATGTAGATATGCAAAAAGAAATCCCTCAGCCTCCGATCTGAATCCAGTAGACTTGAGATGATGAATTTATCATGAAGGGACTTGTAAGCATGTTCTCTTAGTAGCAGCGAATGTTCTGCTTCCTGTACACTACTTTTCAGTACCAAAGGTGTTAATTATGCCAGGCTATGTGCAGTGTCGCTGGATTCAAATGAAAGACCAAGTTCCTCTGCGGTTCTATCTGCGACACGGTAGAAAAACGCCGCAGCATTGACGAATTCATTTGGATAAATCGAGTCGCATACGAGAATCTGTGCTTTTTGGAACTCAATAAGCTGTAGCTAAAACCGTTCTTCGATGAAGACACTCTAAGCGCAGCAAACCTCTACCCTCTTAATCTAGATGAAGGTATATTCGGGGTACGAATAATCTAGGATTATGACTTCGAGGGATTTTTATTATCTTGCGTTTGCTTCAGTCAAACTTCTTTAACTCATCGACGTTCTATTTCACTGCAAAAAACGTGTGGAGCAGTCTAGGAATGGCTAGCACATTGCTATCCTGGATCTCATTTTTCCCAGGTAATTCGGAAGCTTAAATTTCCGAAGCTTTCGTCAGTAGTGAATAAACTACCAAGATACGTATATGTACGTATCAACTTGTTCTCTTCTCTCATCATTTGAGACAATATTGTATATTATTGTCTTTCTCTTTCCTCCAAACACCATACCTTTTGTTTTATTTACGTTAATTTTGAGGCCAATTTCCTTCATACTAGCGTTTATTGTGCTCAAAACTCTTTGCAAGTCTACAATTAACTCTGCCATAACAACCTTATCGTCTGCGAACCCTAGCCCACGCACCCTCACTTTCCCAAGATTTACACCTTTTTCGTCAAAGAGGGACATTCTTAGACACTTGTCCATGAATATAATAAATAGCATAAGGACATAATTCATCCTTGCCTAAAACCTTGCATAATATCAAACAAGTCACTCAGTTTCCCATTTATCTTTACACACGCTTTGCTACCTGCATTTATTTTTATTGCTTGTAGAAGCCATCCATAGACTCCGTACTTTTTAAAATATTTTTAAAATATACTTCTGTCCGCTTAGGCAAACGCTTTTTCCACGTCGACAAGTGCACAGAAAACTTTTATATTCGCCCTCAAACTTTTTTTCTGTAATCTTCCGCAAGCTGAATATTTCATCCGTACATGATCTTCTTGGCATAAATACACTTTGGAGTTCGCATATATTTTTTTCTGTTATTTACATTACCCTATAAATAAATATTTCTAAATTTATTTTGCTTACGGTACATAATAAGCTGATACCTTTGTAATTATTGCACTTGCTTTCATCTCCCTTTTTTGTGTATTGGGACAATTGACTTTTTCTAGTCATTTGGAATATCTCCCATCTCGATACATAAATTAATCAACTAGAGCAAACTGTGAGGCATGTAGTCACCACCATATTAAAGCAATTCAGCATTAATACTGTCTACACTAGCAGGCTTACGATTCTTCAAGTTCCTAATTATATTCTCAACCTGAGAGGCACAGATTCTGAACCGGGTTTTCAAACGTACATTGTTCTGGATCGCAGTTGTGTTGCTCGATAGCTTCACCCCCTAACAATTCCTTAAAAGAAGCTGTCAAAGTGTCTAGTATCCCGTCTATATCATAAAGGATTTTACCATTGTTATTTTTCATGCTGGCTAATTATGTACTTATACTTCCTTTCATGCTTGTCAACGCAAATTTATAAAACAGTTTCTTGCTTCCTTAAAGTTCGATTTGCATTTTCTTTTCTCCTTCTGTTTTGATTTTACCTTTGCGTGTCTTTACTAGTATTTTTAAATTACTTTTTTTGTATCTGTAATAATTTTCAAGTCTTTTTCTGTCCTCATCACTAAGATCTGTGATGTTCAGCTTGCTTTGATACGCTTGTTTATTTTCGTCGATGGCTGCGCGGATATTATCATTTCACCACGCATCACCAGACATTCTTCCTACAAACGCAGTACTACATACATTGGTCGCACTTCCAACAATGATATCCTGGAACAGAACTCATGTGCCCTCTATATCTTTATTGTGTATTAGCGCCTACCAATTTGCTCGATTTATGCGTTCGTATATCCTATTCTGAAAATCTATTCGCACTTCCGGTTTCTGTAATTTCTCGATTTCGATTAGCCTTTGTTTCGTATTTCTGGTTCTCTTTTTTATCCATCCTTGACCAAGTTCATTTTTAAAACTAGAAGGTAATGATCAGTATTGCATATATAACCCCTTACAACCCATGTATCTTTCACTAGCTCTATTAGTCTTTTATCCGCAACAACAAAGTCAATTATATTGAGGCTAAATCCTTTGCAGCAGGTGTATGTGTGGATCATTTTATGCCTAAACTAAGTATTAGTAATAAAGAAGCCCTTTTCTAATCATAATTTAATTAATCTGTCTCCGTTACCATTTGCTTTTGGATCTCCAAAATTACCTAGCATCCTATCTGTACCTAGACGTTGGACGCCAACCCATTTGTTCATATCTCCTAGTAGAATGATTCTTTCACCATAATCGCAAGTACCTATAGTATTATTTAATGTATCCCAGAAGGCGTCTTTCACTTCGCTTCTTTCACCATGAACTTGGTGGTAGCATACTATGATAAATATTCTTCTCATTTCTGCTTTTATTCTAACCTGCAACAATCTGGGAAATGCAAATCCACGTGATTCACTATCTACTCCTGACCATATTTCAAGTCCGCCTTTTAACTTTTTATGTTTTATCTCATTAATGTCGCATCCCTTTCTCTTTGTTTAGGTACGCATAAAATACGTAGCTTTTTTATGCTCATAATTTCACACAGTTCTCTTGCTTTAAGATTATTCACCCATCTAGCACCCTAAACACCTAGTCTCCATTTAGCACCTGAAACTTTATTTTTACCGGGTGCATGCCTTTCGTCAATAAAAGTTTCAGTCCACTTCGAGGCTGATGATGATTCAAGTGAGGCGAAAAATGTATTTTATGAATCGGAATCATGTCCAAATTAAATGGCTAATCATCGCAGGGTGAAGAGTCTCGTTATAGCGTCAGTTGCACCAAACTTTGGTCAGTGGAGGGGAAGTGTAGCAACAGAACTGGATCTGAAAGAGTCATAGTTGGTTGGTGTTGTATACTGAGGTCACAAGCCTTTAGCATTTTGGCGATGTCTGAGAAAATGTGTACATCTTTTAAAAGTTCCCGAAAGTGTTTCCAAAATTTATATGTTTCAATACATTTATTAGGTTTAAAAATGTTGCAAGTTTATAATTATTCATTTAGCTTTTTAGGGATTTCAACAAGAATTCATAAACTACTCGAAAATTTCCGTGAATTTCTAAAAATTTTACAACCTTTTAAAAGTTTGATAAGTTTTCATAAAATTTAGAGATCTTAAACTTCTGAAAAATTTTATGAATTCCCACAAATTTCCAAACGTGAAATAAATTTTTAGAGAATTGATAAAAATTTATAAATTTCCATAACCTTTTTTTATAGGTCTTTTAATTTTCCAAAGCTCTTTTCAATTTATCGGCGTACTTACATTTTCACGGCTAATCCAACCGTAACGTTTTCTTTGAAGTACCCGGACTCACAGGAGAATGAATAATCACAACCCTCACGTTTCCCAGGTTTGGTGGAGAGGGAGTAATGGCGTGTGACTAGTTACAGAAGTGTGATCGATCACAGCCTTCACCATATTTATGGGATAAGGAGGGGGGGTTGAATTGACATCTGACCGGTCACAAAAGGGTGATCGGACAATGCCTTGACACTTGACAGCAGAAGGGAGAGGGGTAATGACGTGTGACTGATCACAGAAGAGTGATCAACCACAGCTCTCCTCTTTTCCAGGGGTTGGTGTGGTGGGCACGAAAGGCATGTGACAGGTAACAGAAGAATGATCGGTCACAGCCATCACCCTTTTCAGGCGTTAAGGGGAGGGTAGGAAGTGTTATTTGCGTTTGTACGTTACAAGGGAGTGGTCGGTTGAATGAAAACAGCATTTTAGTCAGTTATGATTATTTTTATAAAACAAACACATTCCAAATTGCTTAATTTTTTGTCCACACCCCTTATACAAAATTTGTTATAATGGATGAATGTGTGTTAGTAAATGTAGTATATAAGTAGAGAGTTTCCAGGTCAGGAATATTAGAGTTGTTATTGATATGAGAGAATTTATTGAAAGCAAGGGAAATAACAGTATTAACGTATGTAAGATATTGTGGTAAGCTATTATTTTTTTGAATTTTGTATTATTAGAGTTGCAGGAAAAAAACTTATTTTGACCTAAAATCGTCGTAATTATTTTTTACCTGTTCAACCTATTTAACCTTTAAACGGACCACTTGAAGCCTTATGGGTACACTAATTTACATAGCAAAAAAGGTAATGTCGTGATGAGAACATTTTAATAAAAGACGATTTTTCATAAAAAGAAATTTAATTTTCTACTGTTTACACAATTTTTA
>JAUELO010027562.1:0-10809 GCA_032357855.1 Amphibolips quercusostensackenii
AGGTACATAGCACCTGAAATTACTAAATATTACTGAAAACCAAAATTTCGACAGAAAAAGTTGAAAAAATTTTTTTTCTTTCAAAATCTCAAAACCGGTACAGGGCAACTAAGAACTGGTAAATATTGGTGGCAACCACAATTTCGAGAGAAAAATTTTGAAATTTTTTTGTTCTTTTAAAATCTCAAAAACGTTACATAACAACTATAAACTAGTCAATATTAGTGGAAACCAACATTTCGACAAAAAAAAATTTTTTTTAATTTTTTTTCTCTAAAAATGCAAAACCTGTACGTAGCAACACAAAACTGGTAAATAATGGTGTCAGACAAAATTTCGAGAAAAAAATTTTGAAATTTCTTTTTCTTCCTAAGTATCAATAACGGTACATAAATACTATGGTTTAGTAAATATTAGTGGAAACCAAAATGTCGAGAGAAAAATTTTAAAGAAATTTTTTTTTCCAAAATCTCATAAGCGGTACAAGCAACTAAAAACTGTTAAATATTAGTGGAAACCAAAGTTTGGAGAGAAAAAATTGAAAGGTATTTTTCTCTTACAAAATTTAAAAAATGGTACATAGAAACTAAAAACTGGTTGATATAAGTGGCAAATAAAATTTTAAGAGAAAAAATTAAAAGATATTTTTTTCTTCTAAAATATCAAAAACGGTACCTAGCACCTAAAAACTGGTGAACATAAGTGGAAACCACAATTTCGAGAGAAAAACTTGAAAAATATTTTTATCTTCAAAAATCTGAAAAACGGTACACAGCAACTAAAAACTGGTAAATATTACACGAAAACAAAATTTCGAGAGTAAAAATTGAAAAATATTTTTTTCTTCTAAAATCTCGAAAGCGGTACATAGTAACTAAAAACTGATGAAATCAGTGGCAACCAAAATTTTAAAAGAAAAAATTGAGACAAATTTTTTTTTTTTTAATCTCAAATCCGCTACATGGCAACTCAAAACTGGCAAATATTGGTGGCAACGAAAATTTCAAGCGAAAAAATTTGAAATTTTTTTTTCTTCCAAAATCTCAAAAACGGCACATAGCAACTAAAAACTGGTGAACATCAGTGGCAACCAAAATTTCAAAAGAAAAAAAAAGGAAAAATTGTTTTCTTTGAAAATCTTGAAAACGGTACATAGCAACTAAAAACTTGTAAATATCAGTGAAAGCCAAAATTTTAAGAGAAAAAATTGAAAAAAATATTTGCCTTTTAAAATATTAAAAACGTTTTACCGCAACTAAAAACTGGTTAATATTAGAGGAAACCAAAATATCGAGAGAAAAATTGAAAAAAAAATTTTTCTTCTAAAATCTCAAAAACGGTACATAGCAACCAAAAACTGGTGAATATTAGTGGAAACAAAAATTTCAAAAAAAGAAATTTAAAAAATTTTTTTCTTGCAGCATCTCAAAAACGGCACATAGCAACTAAAAACTGGTCAATATTAGTGGAAACAATAGTATTGAAAATTATTGCCACTTATATTAAAATATAAGTGGCAACCAGAATTTCAAAAGAAAAAATTAAACAAATTTTTTTTCTTCCAAAATCTCAGAAACGGTACATAACAACCTGAAAACAGGTAAATATTAGTGCAAACCAAAATTTCCAATGAATAAATTGAAAAACATTTTTTTCTTCCAAAATCTCAAAAATGGGGCATAGCAACTAAAAACTGGTGGATATAAGTGGCTACCGCAATTTTGAAAGAATAAATTGAAAAAAAAATTTTTCTTCGAAGATCTGAAAAATGGGACATAGAAACTAAAAACTTGTGGATATGAGTGACAACCGCTATTTCGACAGAAAAAATTGAAAAAAAATGTTTTCTTTCAAAAACTCAAAAACGGCACATAGCAACTAAACACTGGCAAATATTAGTGCCTACCAAAATTTCGAAAGAATAAATTGAAAATATTTTTTTTCTTTGAAAAACTCAAAAACGGTACATAACAACTAGAAACTGTTAAATATTGATGGAAACCAAAATTTCGAGAAAAAAAATTGGAAATTTTTTTTTCCTCCCAAATTTTCGAAAACGGTACATAGCAACTAAAAACTGGTGAATATAAGTCGCAACCATAATTTCAAAAGACAAAATTAAAGAAGTTTTTTTTTCTCCAAAATCTCAAAAACGGTACATAAAACTAAAAACTGGTAAATATTAGTGACAAGAAAAATTTCAAAAGAAAAAATTGAAACAAAAAATTTTTTTCCAAAATCTCAAAAACGGAACATTGCAACTGAAAACTAGTGAATATAAGTGGCAAACAAAATTTTAAGAGAAAAAATTTTAAAAAATTTTTTTATCCAAAATCTTAAAAACGGTACATAGCAACCAAAAACTGGTAAACATTAGTGTAAACCAATATTTCGAGAGAAAAAATTTTTTAAAAATTGTTCCTTCCAAAATCTCAAAAATAGTACATAGCAGCTAGAAACTGGTAAATAATAGTGAAAACTAAAATTTTTAGAAAAGAAATTGAAAATATTTTTTTTCCTACAAAATCTCAAAAACGGTACATAGCAACTAAAAACTAGTGAATATAACTGGAAACCAAAATTTCAAGAGGAAAAATTGAAAAAAAAATTTTTTTCCTAAAATCTCAAAAACGGTACATTGCAAAAAAAACTGGTAAATACTAATGGAAACTAAAATTTCGAGAGAAAAAATTGTAAATTTTCTTTTTTTTCTAAAATCTCAAAAACGGTGCATAGCAACGAAAAACCAGTGAATATAAATGGCAACCAAAATTTCGAGAGAAAAAATTGAAAAATTTGTTTTCTTTCAAAATCTCGAAAACGGTACATATTAACTAAAAACTGGTAAATATTAGTGCAAACCAAAATTTCGAGAAAAAAATTGAAATAATTTTTTTGCTTCTGAAGTCTCAAAAACAGTATATAGCAACTAATAACTCGTAAATGTTAGTGCCAAGCAAAATTTCAATAGAAAAACATGAAAAAAAATTTTTTCTTACAAAATCACAAAAACGGTACGTAGCAAGTAAGAACTTGTGGATATAAGTGGCAACCGAAATTTCGAGAGAGAAAATTGAAAAAATTATTTTTCTTCAAAAATCTCAAAAAGGGTATATAGCAACTAAAAATTAGTAAATATTAGTGGAAACCAACATTTCAAGAAAAAAAATTGAAAAAATTTTTTTTCTTTCAAAATCTCAAAAACGGTAAATAGCAACTAAAAACTGGTGAATATTAGTGGAAACCAAAATTTTGAGAGAAAAAATTGACAATTTTCTTTTTTTTCTCAAATCTGAAAAACGGTGCATAGCGACGAAAAACTGGTAAATATATATGGCAGCCAAAATTTCGAGAGAAAAAATTGAAAAATTTTTGTTCTTCCAAAATCTCAAAAACGGTACATATTAACTAAAAACTGGTAAATATTAGTGGAAACGAAAATTTCGAGAGGAAAAGTTGAAACAAAATTTTTTCTTATAAAATCTCCAAAACGGTACATAACAACTAAAAACTGGTAAATATTAGTGCCAACGAAAATTTCAAAACAAAAAATTGAAACAAAATTTTTTCTTCTAAAATCTCAAAAATGGGACTTAGCAACTAAAAACTGGTAAATATTGGTGGCAACCAAAATTTCGAGAGAAATATCTTGAAATACTGTTTTCTTCAAAAGTCTCAAAACTGAAAATTAGTAAATATTAGTACATGGCAACTCAAAACTGGTAAATATTGGTCGCAAGCAAAATTTGGAGAGAAATAATTGTGAATTTTTTTTTCCTTTCCATATCTCAAAACCGGTACAGGGCAACTTAAAAGTTGTAAATATTGGTGGCAGCATATATTTTCAGATAAAAATTGTGTAATGTTTTTTTCATACAAAATCTCGAAAACGGTACATAGCAACTAAAACTTAGTAAATATTAGTGGAAACCAAAATTTCGAGAGAAAAAATTGGAAAAAAATTTTTTCTTTAAAAATCTCATAACCGGTACATGGCAACTAAAAATAAGCAAATATTAGTGGAAACGAAACTTTTGAGAGAAAAAATTAAAAACACTTTTTTTCTTTCAAAATCTAAAAACCGGTACAGGGCAATTTAAAGCTGGTGAATATTGGTGGCAAACAAAATTTCGAGAGAAATATTATGAAATTTTTTTTCTTTTAAAATCTCAAAATCGCTACATAGCAACTAAAAATTAATAAATATTAGTGGTAAACAAAATTTCGAGAGAAATAATTGGAAAAATGTTTGTTCTATCAAAATCTCAAAATCGGTTCATGGAAACTCAAAATAGTAAATATCGGTGTCAACCAAAATTTCCAAAAGAAGATTTTACAATTTTTTTGTATTTTCCTTCCAAATCGCAAAACCGGTACATGGCAAGTTAAAACTAGTAAATATTGGTGGCAACCAAAATTTTGAGGGAAAAATTGTAAATTTTTTTTTTATTCAAAATCTCAAAAATGGTATATAGCAACTGAAAATCAGTAAATATTACTGGAAAGCAAGATTTTGAATGGAAAAGCTAAAAAACAATGTTGTCTTTTAAAATTTTTAAACTCTCACATGGCAACTCAAAACTGGTAAATATTGGTGGCAACCCAAATTTCGAGAGAAAAATTGTACATTTTTTTCTTCTTTCAAAATCTCAAATACGGTACATACATACATTCTTTGAAAATCTCAAAACCGGTACACGGCAAAACAAAACTGGTAAATATTTGTGTCAACCAGGAGTTAGAGCGCAAGTTTTGTAATTTACTTTTCTGGTAGATATTGGTGGCAACCAGAATTTTGAGAACAATTTCGTAATTTTTGTTTCTTTCAAAATCTCAAAAAAGGTACATAGCAACTAAAAATTATTCAATATTACTGGAAACCATAATTTCAAGCAAAAAAATTGAAAAATTTTTTTTCTTTCAAAATCTAAAAACTGGTACATAGGCAACTGAAAACTGGTAGATATTGGTGGCAACTAACATTTCAAGAGAAAATTTTGAAATTCTTTTTTGTTTTAAAATTTCAAATACGGTACATAACAACTGGTAATTCGTAAATATTAGTGAAAATCAAAATTTCGAAAGAAAAAATTGTAAAAAATTTTTTTCTTTAAAAATCTCATAACCGGTACATGGCAACTAAAAATAAGCAAATATTAGTGCAAACGAAACTTTCGAGAAAAAATAATCAAAAACTCTTTTTTTCTTTCAAAATCTCGAAACCGGTACAGGGCAACTCAAAGCTGGTAAATATTGGTGGCAAACAAAATTTCGAGCGGAAACTCTGAAATTCTTTTTTCTGCTGAAATCACAAAAACGGTACATAGCACCTAAAATTAGTAAATATTACTGGCAACCAAAATTACGAAAGAAAAAGTTGAAAAAGATTGTTTTCTTCCACAATCTCAAAACCGGTACAGGGCAACTCAAAACTGGTAAATGTTGGTGGCAACCAAAATTTCGAGAAAAAAATTTTGAAATTTTTCTTTCCTCCTATATGCCAAAAACGGTACATAGCGCCTAAAATTAGTAAATTTACCGGAAACCAAAATTTCGAATGAAAAAATTGAAAAAAATGTTTTGCTTCGGAAATCTCAAAACAGTTACAAGGCAACTCATAACTGGTGAAGATTAGTGGAAACCAAAATTTCAAAGAGAAAAATTTTGAAATTTTTTGTTTTTTCAAAATCTCAAGAACGTTACATAACAACTATAAATTAGTCAATATTAGTGTAAACCAAAATTTCGTCAAAAAAAAATTAAAAAAACTTTTTTCTTCTAAAATCTCGAAACCGGTACGTAGCAACTCAAAACTGGTACATAATGGTAGCAGCCGATATTTCGAGAAAAAAATTTTGAAATTTCTTTTTCTTGCCAAATCTCAAAAACGGTACATAGCTACTAAGGTTTAGTAAATATTAGTGGAAACCAAAATTTCTATAGAAAAAATTGAAAACATTTTTTCCTTTCAAAATCTCAAAACCGGTGCGTAGCAACTCAAAACTGGTAAATATTGGTCGCAAGCAAAATTTCGAGAAAAATCGTGACATTTTTTTTTCCTCTAAAATCTCAAAAACGGTACATAGCAACTGAGATTTAGTAAATATTTTTGAAAACGAAAGTTTTGAGAGAAAAAATTGCAAACATTTTTTTTTTTAAATCTCCCAACCGGTACATGGCAACTCAAAACTGGCAGATATTGGTGTCAACCAAAATTTTAAGAGAAAAATTTTTTTAAAAAATTTTTAATTTTAAAAACTTTACATAGGAACTAAAAATTAGTAAATATTAGTGGAAAACAAAATTTCGAAAGAAAAAATTGAAAAAAATGTTGTTCTTTCAAAATGTGAAAACCGGTTCATGGCAACTCAAAACTGGTAAATATTGGTTTTAATCAAAATTACGAGAGAAAAATTTTGAAATTCTTTTTTCTTCCAAAATCTTAAAAACGGTAAATAGTAACTGAAGATTAGTAAATATTAGTAGAAACGAAAATTTCGAGAAAAAGATTTTGAAATTTGTTTGTCTTTAAAAATCCCAAAAACAGTACATAGCAACTAAAAAGTAGTATATACTTGTAGAAACCAATTTCGAGAGAAAAAACTTAATATTTTCTTTAATTTCAAAATCTCAAAACAGGTACATGGCAACTAAAAACTGGTAAATATTGGTCGCACCCTAAATTTCGAGAGAAAAATGTGAATTTTTTTTAATTTTAAAATCTCAAAAACGGTATATAGCAACTTAAAATTAGTGAATATTACTGAAAACCAAAATTTGGAGGAAAAAACTTGTAAAAATTTCTCTTCTTTTAAAATCTCAAAACTGGTACGTGGAAACTGAAAACTGGTAAATATTAGTGGCAACCAAAAGTTCGAGAGAAATATTTCAAAATTTAGTTTTCTTCCAAAGTCTAAATATCGATACATAGCAAGTAAAAATTAGTAAATATTAGAGAAAAACAAAATCTCGGGAGAGAAAATTGAAAACATTTTTTTTGTTCCAAAATTTTAAAACCGGTACAGGGCCACTCAAACTTGGTAAATATTGGTGGCAACCACAATTTCGAGAGGAAAAACTCGAATCAATATTTTTCCTTTAAAATCTCAAAAACAGTACATGGCAACTCAAAACTGGTCAATATTGGTGTCAAACAAAATTTCGCGCAAAAAATTTTGAAATTCCTTTTCTGATGAAATCTCAACAACAGTACATAGCAGCTAAAAATTAGTAAATGTTAGTGAAAAACAAAATTTTTTCGCTTCGAGAAAAATATTTTGGAATATTTTTTTCTTTTAAAATCTCAAAATCGGTACATAGCAACTAAAAACTGCTGAATATAAGTGGCGATCAGAATTTCGAGAGAAAAATAGAAAAATTTTTGCAAGAAAAATTTCAAGAGAAAAATTTTGAAACTTTTTTTTTTTCGAGATCTCAAAAACAGTACATAACAATTAAAAATCAGTAAATAGTAGTGGAAAACAAAATTTCGAGAGAAAAAATTGAAAAAAAATTTTTTCTTTGAAAATCTCATAACCAGTACATGGCAACTCAAAGCTGTTAAATATTGGTGGCAACCAAAATTTTGAGAGAAAAATTTAAAAACATTCTTTTTTTTTAAATCAAAAAAACGGTACATAGCAACTAAAAATTAGTAAATATTAGTGGAAACTAAAATTTCGAGAGAAAAAATTGAAATAAATTTTTTTCTTCCAAAGTCTCAAAACCGTTACATGGCAACTCAAAACTCGTAAATATTGGTGGCAACCAAAATTTCTAGAGAAAATTTTAATATTTTTTTTTCCATGATCTCAAAATCGGTACATAGCAACAAAAAATTAGTGAATATTAGTGAAAACCGAATTTCGAGAGAAAAAATTTTAAAAAAATTTTTTCTTTAAATTCCCAAAATCTGTACATGGCAACTCAATACTGGTGAATATTGGTGGCAAACAAAATTTCGAGAAAAAAATTTCGAATTTTTTTTTGCTTCTAATGTCTGAAAAAACCCAACTAAAAACTGGTAAATATTAGTGGAAACTAAAATTTTTAAAGAAGAAATTGAAAATATATTTTTACTTACAAACTCTTAAAAACTGTACATAGCAACTGAAAACTAGTAAATATTAGTCGAAACCAAAATTTCGAAAGAATCATTTTGAAATTTGTTTTTTCGAAATCCCAAAAACGGTACATAGAAACTAAATACTAGTAAATATTAGTGGAAATTAAAATTCCGAGGGGAAAAATTAAAAAAAAAAAACATTTTTTTCCAAAACTTCAAACACGGTTCATAGCAACACAAGACTGGTAGATATTAATGGTAGCCAAAATTACAAGAGAAAAATTAAGAAAATTTTTTTTTTTTAATCCCAAAAGCGGTACGTAGCAATTCAAAACTGATAAATATTAGTGGAAACTAAAATTTTAAGAAAAAAAATTCAAAAATTTTTTTTTCTTTCACTATGTCAAAAACGGTACATAGCAACTGAAAACTATAAAATATTAGTCGAAACCGAACTTTCTAAAGAAACATTTTAAAATCTTCTTGTTCCGAAATCCTAAAAACGGTACATAGCAACTAAAAAATAGTAAATATTAGATGAAACTAAAATTTTGGGAAAAAAAACTCGAAACATTTTTTTTCTTTCACTATCTCAAAAACTGTACATAGCAGCCAAAAACTAGCAAATATTAGTCGAAGCCAAAATTTCAAGAGGAAAATTTTGAAAATTTTCGAAATTTTTCTCTCTTCCAAAATTGCAAAAACGATACGTAGCAACTAAATACTAGTTAATATTAGTGTCAACCATAATTTCAAGAGAAAAAATTGGAAGAATTTTTTTCTTCTAAAATCTCAAAAACCGTAGATAGGAACGAAAAACTAGTAAACACTAGTGGGAACCAAAATTTTAAGACAGAAAATTAAAAAAAAAAGTTGTTTCAAATCTCAAAAACGAGACTTAGGAACTAAAAACTAGTAAATATTAGTGGCAACCACAATTTTCCAAGAGAAAACGTCGCAAACAATTTTTTTCTGTTAAAATATCAAAAACGGTACATAGCAACTAAAAACTAGTAGATATTGGGGGCAAACAAAATTACAAAAAAAAAATTTTGAAAATTTTTTTTTTTAAATCCCAAAAACGGCACATAGCAACTAAAAACTAGTATATATTAGTGGAAACCAAAATTTCGAGAGAAATAAATTGAAATTTTTTTTTTAATTTTAAAAACGATACATAAAAACTAATAACTAGTTAATATTAGTGGCAACTAAAATTTCGGAAAAAAAAATTGAAAAAATATTTTTCTTCGAAAATCTGAAAAACGATACGTAGCAAGAAAAACTAGTACATAATAGTGGCAACCAAAATCTTGAGAGAAAAATTTTGAAAACTTTTCTCTCTTCCGAAATTTCAAAAACGGTATAAAGCAGTCAAAGACTAGTAAATATTAGTGGCTACCATAATTACGAGAGAAAAAATTGAAGAAAAAATGTATCTTCAAAAATGTCAAAAACGGTACGCAGTAACTTCAAACTGGGAAATATTTTTCGCAACCAATATTTCGAGAGAGAAAGTTTTCAAAAATTTGTTTCTTCCAAAATTTCAAAAACGGTACGTAGCAACTCAAAACTAATTAATATTAGTGGCAACCAAAATTGCGAGAAAAATTTCATGGTTAGTCCGAAATTCAAAGGTTCTTTGCTAAAAAAAATTCCAAACATCCCTAAAACTTGTAAAACTAGTGACAACGAAAATTTAGATAGAAAAATCGCAAATTTTTTCTTCATGCAAAACCCAAAAATTGGAAAGCTGTAGACCTTTCGAAAAATACAGAAATCAAAAGGCCGATAAAGTAAAATTTTTTCATGGAGAGTCGAAAATTCAAATGTTCTTTCCTGAAAGAACCTTCTAGACCTCCCGAAAACTAGTAAAAATGGTGTTAACGAAAATTTCGATAGAAAACTCCCAACAACTTTTTTAATGAAAAACCCAAAAATTGGAATGTTCTAGACCTTTCGAAAAATCCAAAAATCCAAAGGTCGAAATAGTACAACTTTATCATAAAAAGTCCAAAATTCAAAGGCTCTTTCCTAAAAAACCTTCCAAACCTTCTTAAACCTAGTGAAAATTATGTCAACGAAAATTTCGATAGGAAACTCGCAAACATTTTTGTTCATGAAAACCCCAAAAATTCGAAAAATCCAAAAATCCAAAGGTCGAGAGTGTTAAACTTTTTTTATGCAAAGTCTAAAATTCAAAAGTTCTTTTCTAAAAAACTTTTTAAACCTCCCTAAAACTAGTAAAAATAGTGTCAACGAAAATTTTAATAGAAAACTCGCAAAATTTTTTTCCATGAAAGACCTAAAAATTGGAAATGTTTAGACCTTCCCAAAATTCAAAAATCCAAAGGTCGAGATAGTACAACTGTTTTTTATTGAAAGTCAAAATTTCGAAGGTTTTTTCCTAAAACGACCTTCCAAACTTCCCTAAATCTAGTAAAAATAGTGTCAACAAAAATTTCGATAGAAACCTCGCATAAACTTTTTTTCCTGAAAAACCCAAAAATTGAAAAGGTCTAGACGTTTCCAAAAACCCAAAAATCCAAAGGTCGAAATATTAAAGCTTTTTTGATGACAAGTCCAAAATGCAAAGGATCTTTTCTAAAAAAAACTTTCCAAACTACTGAAACAAGTAAACATAGTGTCAACGAAAATTTCAATAGAAAACTCGCAAAAATTTTTTTCCATGAAAAACCAAAAAATTAGGAAGGTCGAGACAGTGCCAAAAATTCAAAGGTCGG
>JAUELO010027571.1:0-10808 GCA_032357855.1 Amphibolips quercusostensackenii
GGGGCAATTTTACACAAATCTAATACCTTCTCTGATAAGAATGTAAAAAGACGAATTTCCCACAAAGTATATTGATTTTAAAACAATTAGTTAAATTTTTAATTAAAAAATGTCAATTTTCAGCCAAATAGTTTGAATTTCATTTTAAGATAATATAAATTTTTTATTTAAAATCAAACACAAATCTATTTTCTCATGAAAAAAAATTTGTATGCTAGAAAATCATTAAAAAAATTCACAGTTAAAAAACAGAATTCAAAACTACCTTACTTTTTGTATCGATAGAGACAAAAATAACAATTAAAAAAAGAGGAAAGAAATAAATTTTCAACCAAAAGTAGAATAGTTCAATTTTCTCTTAAAAATCTAATTCTTCGTAAAAAAACGTATTTTCGGCAAAATAGTTAAGTTTTCTACTGGAATAGTTAAATCTGGTAAAAATTTATGTATTTTATTGTAAGTTTATCTTTTTTGGTAGAAGAATAATCTTTTGGGTTCAAATCATTTTTTACTGAAGTTAATCTATTTTTTGGTAAAAATTCTTCAATTTAGTAGAGAATGTTTGAATTTTATTTTTAATTTGTCCTTTTTTTCAAGAAAATTAATCTTCTTAATTGAGAATTCAATTACTTGGTTAAACATAAATTTTCTTTCTTAAAACTTTATTTTATTATGTAAAGATCCATCTCTGTAATAAAAAATTTGACTATTTCATTAAAAATTCATCATTTGTTTCACAATCATTTTTTTTACTAAAAATTTAATTATTCTGTTGTTTGAAAATTTAAAGTTAAGTTAAAAATTTATGTATTGAATTGTAAGTTTATCTTTTTTGAAAGAAAATGAATCTTTTTGGTTGAAAAGTCAATTGCTACTTGGTTGAAAAATTAATTTCTTTGTTTAAAATTAATTTTATTATTTAACATTAGATCTTTATAATTAAAAAGTCAACTTTTTGTTAGAAATTCGTTATTTATTTTACAATCATCTTCAACTGAAAACTTAATTATATATTTTATTTTTGGTAGAAAATTCTACAATTTATTAAAAAATTTATGTATTTTATTGTAAGTTCGTCTTTTTGGTAGAAAATTAATTTCCTGTATTGAAAATGCAATTACTTTTTTGAAAATTGAATTCCTTTTTTAAAAATTAATTTATCATTTGAAGATTCATCTCTCTGGATGAAAATTCAACTATTTTGTAGAAAGTTCGTTTTTTCTTTTGGATTAATTTTTTAACTAAAAATTTATTATTTCATTTTTGGCTAAAAATTTATCTATTTGAAAAAAATGTTATAAACTTTTTCAACTGGAATTTAATCATTCTATTTGTGGTTGAAAAGTCAGCAATTCAGTTGAAAATTTAAGTCTTTTATTGTAAGTTTATCTTTTTTAGTAGAAAATTAATCTTCTTTGTTGAAAAGTCAATTACTACTTAGTTGAAAATTAAATTTCTTTGTTAAAAATTCTTTTTATTATCTAAAGAGACATCTTTTTGGTTGTGAATTCAACTATTTAAAAAAAATTGTTTTGATAAATTAATTTTTTTAACTGAAAATTTAATTATTCCATTTCTGGTTGAAAATTCAACACTTTGGATGAAATGTATGTATTTTTTTGTAAGTTTATCTTTTTTGGTAGAAAATTATTCTTCTGGGTTAAAAATTTTTTCAATTATTTAAATAAAAAAGTGAACTATTTTTAAATAAATTCAAATACTAATCTAATTTTTAAAAAAATCCCATTAGTTGCAAATTTATGATTATTCAAAATAAAAATTGTAGCATTTACTTTTCTAAATTGACCAAAATTATTTAAATAATGAGAACATTAATTTTACTGCAATCAGAAGTGAATTTTCGGGTTTTTAATTGAATTCCGGTTATTTCCCGGTCTTTCCCGGTCTTTCCCGGTTTCACGGTCAAGTCGACACCCTGATAAGAATTAAAGGGAATTCAGAAGAATTCAACTTGATTCGAAGAAATTCTAAGACTTATAAACAATTGACGTGAATTAAAAAAATTAAAAGAATTCAGAGAGATAAAAAGATTTTGTAATAGATTCAGTAAATATGAACAAATTCAAAATATAGGATTTTATGGGAATTCTAAAGAATTCAAGTGGATTCGAAAAAATTTTTAAGGTTCAAAAAATTTAAGTGATTCAGAAGAATTGAAATAAATTAGAATATTTGAAAGAAATTAGAAGAATCAAAATAATTAACAAGAATAATAACCAATATAAAATAATAATAACAATAATTAACAAGAATTTAAGTAAATTTAGTGGAATTAAAATAAATTTAGAATATAAGAATTCTAGGAATTTTCAAAGAATTCAAGCAGATTTGAAAAAATTCTAAGAGTTCTAAAAATTCAAGCTAATTAAAAGAATTTAAGTGAGTGAAAAATTCTAAATAATTCAGAAAAATCTGAAAATTGAACAAGAATTTAATTTACTTCAGTGAAGTGGAAATGAATTTATAATGTTAGAGTTTAAGGGAATTATAAATAACTTAAGTGAATTGGAAGGAATTCCAAGAGTTAAAAAAATTCAAGTTAATTGGAAGAATTGAAATTAATACAAAAATTTAGAAGAAATCAAAGATTCATCAAGAATATAATGGAATTTAGAAGAAACAAAATAAATTTAATATATAAAAAATTTAAGAATGTACGAATTTAAGGGAGTTCTAAATAATTCAAGTGGATTCAAAAAAATCCAAAGAATTACCAAGAATTAAATTAAATAAAATTATTTTAATAAAATAGTAATGAATTAAAAAAAAGGAATTCAAAAGAATTTAAAAGAATTCAAATGATTAACCAGATTCTTAATGGATTCAGTAGAATTAAAAATTAATTAACCACAGGTATTTAATGGAATTAGAAAGAATTCAAACCGATTCAAAGAAATTCTACGAGTTCAGAAAACTCAAATGAATTAGAAGAATTTGAGTAAAATTTTTTTTTAAAAACTCAGAAGAATAAATTTATTACTGAAATAAATTTAGAATATAAATATTTTCTGGAATTCAAAAGAATTCAAGTAACTTAGAAGAATTAAAGTGAATCTAAAAATCCAGAAAAATCGAAATAATTATCAATAACTTAATTAAATTTAGTGGCATTAACATTAATTTTAAATATAATAATTCAAGGAAATTCCAAAATAAAAAAATAATTTAAATGGATTAGAAGCATCAAAGTGAGTTTAAATATAAAAAAGAATTTATCGGATTCGAAAGTATCAATAAAAATTTTATTTGAATTCAGTGGAATTGAAATAATATCATTACTTAAATAAATTTAGAATATAAGAATTTAAAGGAATTCGAAAGAATTCAAGTGAATTAAAAAAATTTAGAAGAATCCAAAGAATTATCAAGAATTTAATTGAATTCAGTGGAATTGAAATTAATTTAGAATATAATAACTAAAGGAAATTCTAAGGAATTCAAGTGGATCCAAAGAAGTTCTGAGAGTTACAATAATTCAAATAAATTAGAAGAATTAAAGTGAGTTCAAATATTCAAAAAAACTCAGAGGAATCCAAAGAATAAAAAAAATATTAATTGAATTCAGTGGAATTGAAATGAATTTAGAAAATAATAAATAAGGAATATTCAAAAGAATTCAAGGAAATTTAAAGAAATGTTAAGGGTTCAAAAATTCCAGTGAATTAGAAGAATTGAAGTGATCTCAAAAATTCAAAAAAGTTCTAAAGAATCCAAAGAATTAAGAAAAATATTATTCAATTCAATGAAACTGTAATCAATATATTATTTATGTAAATTTAAAATATAAGAATTTAAGGAAATTTGAAAAAATTTAAGTGGATTCGAAAAAAATTCTAATAGTTAATAAAAAATTTAAGTGAATTTAAAAGAATTGAAATGAATTGAATAATTTAAAAGAATTTTGAAAAATCACATGTATTTACATCAATTAAATTAAATTCAGTAGAGCTAAAATTATTTACAGCATGTGAATTTAAAAAAATTATTTGAATTAAAAAATTCAAAAGAATTCATAAGAATTAACAAGAATTCGATCGATTTCAGTGGAATTTGAATGAATTTAGAATATAAGAATTAAAAGAAATTCTAAAGATTTTCAGTAAATTCGAAGAAATTTTAGGGGTTCGAAGAATTCCAGTCAATTAAAAAATTTCAATAAATTCAGAATACAATAATTTAAAAAAATTCTAAAGAATGCTGAGAGTTAAAAGAATTTAAATAATTGAAAAAAATTCAAGTGAATTAAAGTATTCAAAAAAACTTAATAGAATCCAAAGAGTTAATAAGACTTTGATTAAATTCAGTATAACTTTGATGAATTTATAATATAAGAATTTACGGGAATTTGAAAGAATTAAAGTGGATTCAAAGAATTTAAAAATTTCAAAAAAATTAAACGAATTAGAAGAATTTATATTAATTACAAAATTCAAAAGAATTCAGAATAATCTAAACAATTACTGAAAAATATATTCTTAACTAATTCAGAAAATTTATTTTATTTATTCACAAAACAAAATTTTATAATAAAAGAATTCTAATAAAATTTTTTTATGAGAAAGCGTCATATTATGAACCGATGCACGCAAGTCGATCGATCGTGGCCGTGGCCTGTTTTAGCCATAGAAATTTAAATTTTTTATTACGCTTAGCAGCTATGTCTATAAATAATATCTCTTAAAAACATCAAATAATTTCTTTTATATCACAAACATATATTTTAATTTTAATTTTGAAATTAAAAACAATTCCTGTTTTTTGAAATTAATGAAAGACGAAAAATAAGACAAAATAATTGAATTTTCGATTAAAAAATATGACTTTTAAACGAAAGACTCAAATTTTCAACAAAATAATTTAATTTTCAAAAAAAAAGTCAAATTAAAAAAATAAATAAACATCAACTAAAAACGGTTGTCTTTGAATTAAATAAGTCAATTTGCTAACTAAAATTAGAATTATTTATAAAACAGTTGACTTTTAAAATCAAAAAGATGATTTTTTAACCAAAAGTTTGAATTTTCAACAAAAAAATTTAATTTTTTGCCAAAAACCACATGTTAAGCAAAAAAGGCAAATATTCAAAAAGATTAATTGTCTACAAAACAGTTAAATTTTCAACCCAAAAAAAATATACATTTTCAAAGAAAAATTTTCTTTTCAACCAAATCGTTGAATTTTCTACTAAATAGTTCAATTTTCAACAAAAATGATAAATCTTGAAAAAAATTTTTTTAAAAAGTCGTTCAGCCAGAAGTTGAACTTTGCAAACAAAAAGATTGATTTTCAGCCAAAAAAGAAGTATTTTTAACTGAAAAAGATCAATTTTTAACCAAAAATCAAATAGATACATTCTCAGATTGAAAAATTATTTTTAAATAAGAAAAATCTAATTTTTAACAGAATAGTACAATTTTTCAAATAAATAGTTTAATTTCCGAAGAAAAATATAGATTTTACCTAAGAGTTAATTTTTAACTAAATCGTAGAAATTTCTAACAAATAGTTGAATTTTCAACTAAAATTATAAATCTTTAAACAAAACAAAAAATAATTTTTAAGAAAGGAGTTTAACTTTCAACACAGAAGCTGAATTTTTTAACCACAAAGATTGATTTTCATCCAAGAAAGAAGTATTTATCCAAGAAAGAAGTATTTTCAAATCAAAAAGATCAATTTTCAACAGCTAAAATTTTTAGATAAAAAAAATTAATTTTTAATAAAAAAAAAATTTCAACAGGATAGTACAATTTTTTAAATAAATAGTTTAATTTTCAAAGAAAAATATAGATTTTTAACAAAAAACTTAGTTTTTAACTAAATCGTATAATTTTCTGACAAATAGTTGAATTTTCAAGTAAAATTATAAATCTTTAAACAAAACAAAAATTTTAACAAAGTAGTTTAACTTTCAACACAGAAGCTGAATATTTTAACCACAAAGATTGATTTTAATCCAAGAAAGAAGTATTTTCAACTAAAAAGATCAATTTTCAATCAAAAATCGAATAACTGAAATTTTTAGATGAAAAAATTAAGTAAAAAAAAATTAATTTTCAACAGCATAGTACAATTTTTTAAATAAATAGTTTAATTTTCAAAGAAAAATAAAGATTTTTAACGAAGAAGTTAATTTTTAACCGAATCGTATAATTTTCTGACAAATAGTTGAATTTTCAACTGAAATTATAAATCTTTAAACGAAAAAAAAAAAATTTAACAAAGTAGTTTAACTTTCAACACAGAAGCTGAATTTTTCAACCACAAAGATTGATTTTAATCCAAGAAAGAAGTATTTTTAACTAAAAAGATCAATTTGCAATCGAAAATCGAAAAGCTAACATTTTTAGATAAAAAAAATTAATTTTTAACAAAAAAAATCAAATTTTCAATAGAATAGTACAATTTTTCAAATAAGTAGTTTAATTTTCAAAGAAAAATATAGATTTTTCACAAAAAAGTTAATTTTTAACCAAATCGTAGAATTTTTCAACAAATAGTTGAATTTCCAAATAAAAATATGAATCTTTAAACAAAACAGAAAATAATTTTTAACAAAATAGTTTAACTTTCAAAACAGAAGTTAAATTTTTCCAATCACGAAGATTGATTTTCATCCAAGAAAGAAGTTTTTCAACTCAAAAAGATCAATTTTTAATGGCTGAAATTTTTAAATAAAAAAATTAATTTTTAACAAAAAAATGAATTTTTAACAAGATAGTACAGTTTTTGAAATAAATAGCTTAATTTGCAAAGAAAAATATAGATTTTTCACAAAAAAGTTAATTTTTAACCAAGTCGTAGAATTTTTTAACAAAAGGTTGAATTTTCAACAAAAAAAAAAGAATGTTTAAACAAAACAAAAAATAATTTTTAACAAAGTAGTTTAACTTTCAACACAGAAGATGAATTTTTCAACCACAAAGATTGATTTTAATCCACAAAAGAAGTACTTTCAACTAAAATGATCAATTTTCAATTAAAAATCAAATGGCTAAGATTTTTAACAAAAAAAAAATCAAATTTTCAACAGAATAGTACAATTTTTCGAATAAATAGTTTAATTTTCAAAGAAAAATATAGATTTTTACCAAAGAGTTAATTTTTAATCAAATCGTAGAATTTTCTAACAAATAGTTGAATTTTTTATTAAAATCATAAATCTTTAAACAAAACACAAAATAATTTTTAACAAAATAGTTTAACTTTCAAAACAGAAGTTAAATTTTCCAATCACAAAGATTGATTTTTATCCAAGAAAGAAGTTTTTTAACTCAAAAAGATCAATTTTCAATAGCTAAAATTTTTAGATATAAAAAATTAATTTTGAACAAAAAAAAAAGAATTTTCAACAGGATAGTACAATTTTTCAAATAAATAGTTTAATTTTCAAAGAAAAATATAAATTTTTAACAAAAAAAAAACATTTTTAGCCAAATAGTAAAATTTTCTAACAAATAGTTGAATTTTCAACTAAAATTATAAATCTTTAAACAAAATAAAAAATAATTTTTAACAAAGTAGTTTAACTTTCAACACAGAAGCTGAATTTTTTAACCACAAAGATTGATTTTCATCCAAGAAAGAAGTATTTCTAACTCAAAAAGATCAATTTTCAATAGCTAAAATTTTTAGATAAAAAAAAATTAATTTTTAACAAAAAAAAAGAAATTTGAACAGGATAGTACAATTTTTGAAATAAATAGTTAAATTTCCAAAGAAAAATATAGATTCTTAACAAAAAAGTTAAATTTAACAAAATCGTATAATTATCTGGCAAATAGTTGAATTTTCAACTAAAATTATAAATCTTTAAACAAAACAAAAAATAATTTTTTTCAAAGTAGTTTAAGTTTTATCAGAGAAGTTGAATTTTTCAACCACAAAGATTGATTTTAATCCAAGAAAAAAGTATTTTCAACTAAAAAGATCAATTTTCAATCAGGAATCGAAAAGCTAAAATTTTTAGACAAAAAAAATTAATTTTTGACAAAAAAAAGAATTTTCAACAGGATAGTACGATTTTTTAAATAAATACTTCAATTTTCAAAGAAAAATATAGATTTTTAACAAAAATGTTATAAATCTTTAAACAAAACAAAAAATAATTTTTAACAAAGTAGTTTAACTTTCAACACAGAAGTTGAATTTTTCAACCACAAAGATTGATTTTTATCCATGAAAGAAGTATTTTCAACTTGAAAGATCAATTTTCAATCAAAAATCAAATAGCTAAAATTTTTAGGTAAAAAAAATTAATTTAAAAAAAAATTGAATAGGATAGTACAATTTTTCAAATAAATAGTTTAATTTTCAAAAAAAAATATAGATCTTTTACAAAAAAGTTAATTTTTAACCAAATCGTAGAGTTTTCTAACAAAAAGTTGAATTTTCAACTAAAAATATGAATCTTTAAACAAAACAAAAAATAATTTTTAACAAAGTAGTTCAACTTTAACACAGAAGTTGAATTTTCGAACCAAAAATATTAATTTTCAACAAGGAAAGACAAATTTTAAAAGAAAAATGGCGAACTTACATTTTCATCCAGCAAAATTTATTTAGCACCTCAATAAAATAATTTTTAAATAAAATAGTCAAACTTTTAACCAAAGAGATGAATCTTAATTAAAATGATAAATCTTTAACTGTAATGGTAAAATTTGCAGTTAAAGAAAATATATTATTTTTAACCAAAGAGATGAATTTTTAACGAATATAATAAATCTTTAACTAAGAAATCTTCAACAACAAAAATTAATTTTCAATCAAAAAAATGAATTCTGAACGAATAATGTGATAGCAGATATTCTAACCAAGAAAGATTTTAATTTTAAATAAAAAACAATTAATTTCAACCAAAAAAAAAAGAATTTTCAAAAAAATAATTTATAAATTTTTTAACAAAAATGTCAAACTTATATTTTCAGCCAAGAAAATTGATTTAAAATTCTCAAAAAAAAAAGAGATTTTAACAAAATATTAATTGATAAATAATTTATCAATTTTTAATTTTATTTCTTTTTTATTATTTATTTTAAATTGATTGAATTCGTTTTTGTCATTATTTGTTATTATTCATTAAATAAAGTCCTTTCGTACAAATATTCAATATTTTATTAATAGTTAAATTTTCAGCTTAAAAAATTAACTGTTAAATAGAGAGGTGAATTTTAAGCAAATATAATAAATCTTCAACTACTAAATCATAAAAAACAATTACGCTTGACCAAAAAAGACGAATCTTCAACCGAAAAATATTTTTATTTTAAATCAAAAATAGTATCATTCAACCAGAAAGACGAATTTTTAACAAAATAGTTGAATCCTCAATTTTTAAAGCAAAAAGGATAACGTTTTTACGAAATTGTTGAATTGTTAACCGTATAATAAAATATTTAAACAAAAACATGATATTAATAAAAATATAAATAAATATAAAAATAATAAATACTAAAATTGAATAACTAGCTCAAAATAGTTGCACATTTAATCAATAATTTTTTTTCTTTCGTGCAAAGCAATAAAGCTAACGTGCTAACTTGCGTGAGTAGAAAAAGTACCATACCCGGAAATTACGTAAGGTATTCAGGCGAAAATCGATTTTGAGGTCATTCCACCTTTGGTTATTTAAATTAGACTTTTTTCATTCCAGAAGGTTTTTTCATTTATATTTATTAAAAAATATCTCCATTTTCATACAAATTTTTTATATAAATTTTGCCACATAAGCAAGATAAAGTTCTAAAAAAAAATAATTTTCACCAAGAAAGATGAATTTTCAACTAAAAAATAAATTTTTAACTAAACAGTTATATTTACAACCAAATATTCGATCCTTCAAGCAAAGAAGTTAAATTTTTAACAAAAAAGTTAAATTTTCTACCACAAAAAACGAATTTTCAAATAAAATAATAATAATAAAAGATTTTTATTAGATGAATTTTCAAGCAAGTATTTTAATTTTTAACTATAAAAGATGAATTCTAAACGAAAAATGTTATAGTTGATATTAAAACAAAAAAAGAACAAGTATAACTGCAATAAATTTATTTAAAAAAATGAAAATCTAACCAAAAATAGATTTTTCAGACAAGTAAAACATTGACCGATTTTTCGCAAAACAGGTAAATTTCCAACTCAAAAGCACAGATTTTAAACACAAAGGTTAATTTTCAACTAATTAAATTAATTTTTAAACGAATAATTGAATTTATAATAAAAGAATTCAATTTCCAACTGAAATGTTGAATTTTCAAAACAAAATAAGGAATTTTCCAGAAAACAGTTAAATTTTCAACCTGAAAATATGAATTTTCAACCAAAAAGTTAATTTTTGAAAAAAAGTTAATTCTTAACCAAACAGTGGATTTTCAACCGAATAGTGGAATTTTCTACAAAAAAGCGAAAATATAAATCTTTTACAAAAAAAAATAATTTTCAACCACTTTATTGAATTTTTGACTAATTAATTGAATTTTCAACAAAATAACTGAATCTTTAACCAAATTATTGTTTTTTCAAGCTAAAATAGTTTCATACTGAACTAAACTGTTTCTTTTTTAACCAAAAAAGATGAAATTTCTATCAAATTAAATAAATTTTCAAACAAAAAACATAAATTTTATATAAAACAGTTGAATTTTTGAACCGAAAATATGAATTTTTAACAAAATTTGATTTTAAATAAAATAGTTAAATTTTCTACCAAAAAGACAAATTTTCTACGAAAAATGCAATAGTTGATATTGAACCAAAAAAAACAACAATTTTTTACGCAAGAAAGA
>JAUELO010027583.1:0-10808 GCA_032357855.1 Amphibolips quercusostensackenii
TGAATAATTCAACGGATCTTTTTTCAATTAGAGTCAATTTAAATGACAGATATTTGTTTTAATGTAAATCTCAAGTTTGATGTTTAACAGCTTGAAAATATAAATTCATTACTTAATTAAATCAAATTAAATTAAATTGAGTGCACTTATAAAAAACACACACAAATTAGTTTTTAGAAATATTAATAAAAATCAAAATTAAATTAATTTTACTGTTTGAAGAAACACTTTCAAATATAAATGTATTTTAAAAGAATATTAATTAAATAAAAGTTACTTTTTTACGAAAATAGAATTTTAAAATGTTAGAAATTTTTTAATGAAAATCGAATCAAATTCTAATTGAATTCCAAAATCCTTTGAAAAATAAAATTTTAAAAAAGTAAATATGATTTAAAATTTTAAAACGCATTGAATAATTAAAAATTAGGATTTATATTTAAAAAATTCTATATTTAAAATTTAATTTTAAAGAAGACATAAGTCAGCTTAAAAATAATTATTATTTAATTGACTCAAATTAAATTGGGTTTACTTTTAAAAAAACACACCAAAATTAAAATTAAGATTAAATGACGTGCAAAAAAACAACGCTTTAAAATATTACTATTTTGAAAATAAAATAATTACTAAATTAAACTCACTTTTTCATAGATATAGAGTTTTAAAATGTTATTATTTTAGAAAAAAGTTAATTCTATCATAATTAATTTTTCAATCCTTTATAAAAATTAAATTTAGAAAATTGAAACATCGAAATTTTGAAAATCATTAAATAAATTAAACTTAGGATCTATATTTGAAAATCTAAAATCTGAATTTTATTTTTAAAATGCAGAAATCAGTTTGAAAATAATTACTAATAAAATAATTTAATTTAATTCACATTTTAAAAACACACACAAATCTGTTTTTAAAATATTAGTTAAAGCAAGATTAAATAAAGTTTTCTTTTCAAACGCTTATTTTAAATTTTTCAAACAAGCACAAAAAAAAAAATTTTAACTAACTTTTTTATCTGTTTAAAAATCCTCGGCATAAAACAAAACTGGAGCACTGGAGTAGTAGGGGCTTTACCAGTCAGGTCCTTAGAGAGAAAACCCGGGTCCGGGGGGTGGGAATGACGGGCTCCTATATGTTATTTTAAAAAGTTAGAATTTAGACTCATGCAGGATGCTTTGATGATTCCATAGTATTATTTCTTGTTAATATAATATTTAAAATAATGAATATAATGTAATTAGTAAATAATTTAATTCAATAACAAATTTACTTTTTTACAGTTCTGAAAAATGCGGGCCCATTTGAAAACTCCGGGCCCGGAGAGATTTTTCCCGTTATCCCCTTTCCCCTCTCGTCAGGCCTGGTCACAGACCTAATGAATACTGTTAAATTTGTGTTTATCCACATTTTCAGGCTAGAACTGAATTTAAAAAAGAGGCACCACTGTCTATTTTTTCTAGTTACAGGAGCCAGCATTATTATTTACAGTGGCCTGCGAGGCAGTCTGCGAGAATTAGGTTATGTTATTAACGTCGCAATGTCAAAACTCTCGGTTTTCTCTTGATGCTTTATTTACATGGTGTAAAAAGACTAATGAGACTCTTTACAAAATGTGACTTTTTCATATCTTTTTTATTTCAATCCAAGAGTTTGGGGTGTATTTTCTCTAGATAACTTTGAGAAAAATATATTTTGTACGCAAAGATATGGTTTTTTCACTTTGCAGTTCACTGCGCATGCGCGATAGAAAAATCACTGTTTCACGTAGTTACTTTTAACTTGCGTGTTCTGGTTACAGTAACCAGAATTTTTCTTAACCCTGCTACCTCAAAGCTACAACAAATTTCATGTTTCTATAACATATATGTCAAAGACATTTTTAACTGCGACGTGTGGTTGCTCTAACTAGAACTGGGAAATCGTATTTAACCTGCTTAGTACAAGCAATTTTCATGTTATTGTTACAGGATCGTTTGTCACTTAGACTGTGCTTTTTAATTTCTTTTAAATAACTTCTAACTGACCTTGAACGTTACACTTGCCCCATGGCTTGGGTACGTATCTGAACGTAGAATTTTCCGCTCTGTCGATTGCAGATGTAAAAAAGGGATTTTTCATTAAAAAAATCAAAGTTGACCTTCAAAAAGGCATGAAGGTCATCTGCAAGGGCGAAATGAAGGTCACCATTAAATTTCTCGTTGAAATTTACTTCAATCTTGAACTTCACTTTTTTGAAAAATATTTCACCTGAGGAAATATCCAACCGCTTCGGGACTTTTTAGACACCCTGTATATCAAGCTATGTTTAGGATACTGTGAGACGAGCAGAGAAATCAAAGGGAGGGAGTGAGAGACCATATGAAATCAAATGAAGGTGGTGCCTAATGGGACTAAATCGTGAAAAGCTGACAAAAAGTACGAAACACAATTTCCGATTCTAAAATTCGGAAGAGGTAGTTTTTGTGGAGAAAGAATCAAGGTTTTAGGAAATATGCCATAAAGATCTCTTCACCTATACAATTTCTTTATATGGCAGCTTAAAGTAACCTTTGTTTTGTGAACACGTGGCGGTTTCGTAGTGCTAAATCTGGTTCTGAGTTACGAAGGTTACAGAAAATCATAAAATTAGGATTTTTCATATGAGCATGTAATATAATAATTACAGTAATTATTTTTATTGTTATAATATTTTAGTATCTGCGGTGGATACTGGAGAAGGAAGTGCACCGGTCCCGGCTTTGACAAGGAGAGAAACATTTTTCGTAATAAAGAACAACTTAAATAAAAGTGCAGCTGTAATCTATAAAGATATAGAATAATTCATGTCTAATAAATTTCAGCGACCATTTGTGTTATCAAACAAGATGAAATTTAACACACAACGTTTGGCTTATGAAATGCAGAAAAAGTGTCACCAAGTAAAGAGATCCCAAAAGTAATTCTTTGAAACTTTTCCTGAATGAGTCGATGTCTTCTTACCGTTTGAAGGAACTGAACAAAAACATGATTTGAGTGCAACAATGGAAGCGCCTGAAAGTAGACCTGGCTCAGGGTTTGCAACACCCAGTGATCAGATAAAACAAAGCGGACTGAGAGCTTACGATCACAATTAAGCGTGAAAGAATTGTACTATGCTGCCCAAAGGAGCCTCCGATCGATTGGAAAGTTAGATGCAGCAAAAATCGCTCAAGATGTCGCTTTAGAAAGTCCTTCCAAAGGTAAGAAGTATAGGGAATCATGAGAATCTATTTCTGAGAGTACTCCCTCTCCTAATTCAGCTGTTTCATTGATTGTAGAGCATAAGTTTAAAAATCATAGTATTATGGTCATCGCAATGTTAGTCAGGAAAATAATTGTAATTTGTGGCCGCCGTATGAATTTGTATACAAAGCTAAACTTAAGTGCTATTCTCGTCACGTCCCGAGCAAACACGAGCGTAGGTTGAAAAATTGTTAGAAAGAGAGAGACCAATGTGCCGATTATGTCAAGTTGCTAAGGCTTGACCAATTATTTTATTGTGGGTTCGTTGTCACTTATCAGTCCTATGCGAAATGCGTTAAGAAAGTGCTCAAAATAACATAGTTGAAATTGATTTAATAGATAATTTATCAGAAAAATTGTGAATAAGATAAAAAGTTGCATAAATCGAGACTTACATGTACCTTGCGAGGATTGAAAGGGCAAAATCAGTTGACTTGTCGATTAGATCTCCATAAAATTTTCAGAGCAGCGATGGAACTCTACTGGATGCTTTTATTGAATTTACATTGAAGTAACTCAATTGATTATTACAAAAATAATGCACGATCACTGCTTACGATGCAAAGTGATACATGGTCCTAAACAGCAACCAAATCCACTACTGAGTATTTTTCACGAACGTTAATACATCAGAATTTATTCGGAAACAATTCAATTTTTACTTGTCGATTAGATCTCCATATATTACGTAGAGCAGCGACAAAACTCTACTGGACGCGTATGTGCCTATACTGATTAATGGGTAATGTTTGATTATCCTATGTCGGTAGATGCCACACAGGATTTCTCACTTTGGTAGCGCTCTATCAAAGAATCGGTGTCCGTCCATCCTTTCATCCTAATGTGGCATTGCGTTTTCATTACCTTGTGGATTCTGTTTTATTATTGGTAGCGCATTTACTGCGGTTAGATCTATCTTCGGATACGTTCCACTACTCACCTAACGGTTTTTGTAGACGATTGGCTCTTGGATTTTCCTCAAGGAAAAGTAGGTTGCATCTCATTAGGCGTTATTGCCAAAATTTTAAATTTTTCGGACGTAATATCCTTTAAAATCAGTAAATATTATAACTAAAACCAAAGCAGAAGTTGAGGTCCAGTCTCTTTCAGATCATACCATTGATGGTATGATACAGACAGAAATGAAGGTCATGAAGAATTTACTTGCGAAAAAATTTAAAAACTTAACTTTGATTTGTAAATAGAGTTGTGATTGCACTTCAGGTCAGAGTAGCTATAAGCAGAAAAATAACTGTTAATAACGCGAATAAATTTAATAATGCCAATATTTTCTTTACATTTCTCTATCCCTTATGTCAATTTGTGAAATGACAAATTCAAAAACTGTGGTATACAAAAATCCTAGAGCTTCATCCCCTCGTTTTTGAAGATCTCTTTTAATTCAATTTCTCCAATAGAATACAGAAGCAACCGCAACTAAGGTTGACAGTATTAAAAAGCAATTTGATAAGCTCTTTCTTTTCGGAAAAATTGTAGATGGGAAATAAATTTTCATTTCTTATCAACTTGCTTTGATCATGCTAGGCGGAAAAGTGTGTAATGCAATCGCAGGTACTGAATCTGCGCAACGCTGTTATTTATGCGACGTAACCTCAGAAGACTTTAACGAAATCAATAAAATTATACAGAAAAAAGTGTCTGATGAAAATTTAAAATACGGATGTCTACATTGCATGCCTGGATTAGATGTTTTGAGTATTGCCTGCAAGTATTATATAAACTAGATGTGAACAAATAGCAAGACCGCGGTAGTGTAAATAAAGAAAAGCTAAAGACGCGCGAAGAAACATGTGAAAAGATTTTCGTATGTAGTAAGGTCTGATAATCTATCAACCGAAACCTTGATTTGGTAGCACAAATGACGGGAACACTGTTGGGCTTTTTTTTAAAGTGCAGATATTTCTGCATCTATAACAGGATTTAATCAGAAACTTCTTGCTCATAAAGCACAAATATTAAATTTGTAATTGTAACCCATAGGGCAAGTGTCAAAAGATCCGCAAGAATCCTATAATAAATATATATCAGAAGATTTAGGGAAGACTTTACTCAGAAGTGTTCACGCTTAAAAACTATGAAAGACCTTTTCTATTTGCAAAAGGAATTCCATAAAAACTGTTTAGACGATATTAAATTCAATCTTTAATCGATTTAGCTAAATAATAAGTACCATATTTGCGTGAAATATACTACAAATATGGAAATTCTGTCCAGCAATAAGTGCTTCTGCATTGTGCCTTCAATCATATTGCGTGACGCGTCTATCATTTTTTTGTTTTTGCACATTTTCATGGTTTTTCTAGGTAAAATGTATTTAAATCTATGCAACTTTTTAACCATGGCTTTTGTTTAAACTATAAAACCCTGTGCATATCATTTAACTTTATACAGAACTCAAATACTGCTTTAAATTTCTATGATGAAGTATATTTTCGTTTATTGTGTAGACTTGTTACCAGTTTAGAAATTTTACATTTGGAATCAGGAGGGCTGATTTCCTTTTTAGATGAAGGTAAATCTTAATCCAAATTATAAACCTCTTCTTCATGTTCAAAATAATCTTAAATTATGTAACCAATTGTGGATTCATCCTGAATTTCGAAAAGTTCAATGGTTGAAAAATCGTGCACCCATTGAAAATTTCGGTATAGTGAGTATTCACTCATTGCCGTTCAGTGGTATGTAATAGGAATTTACTGTTCACAATCAACCACAGATCGTACTTCCTAATCGATTTTAAAGTTCTTTTTTAAAAATGCGCAGTATTAAATTTTTCAGAGAATCGTGGTTTGCTTCTTTCGTTTTTTCCACAGAGCAACAATGTATAAGCAAATTAAGTAACAAAATTGGCTATTTCAGCTCTGTAAATTTTTATGAAAAAAAAAAGATACATATAGAAACTCACTATCAGCCAAAATTATTGCATATGCATTTATAGAACATAAAGAACTCTGATAATATCTAGCTTAATGATTATAAGCAATTTTCACAAACAAATTCTTATCAGTAATTTTTTCTTATAGAAAAATTTTTTTTGCTTAATAGAAGCTGCGAATATTTTTCATAAGACTCATAAATTATAACAGAAATTAGCATAAGTTTACAATTACTGTTATTATAAATATTTTTATAAGTAAATTCTTTATAAATGAGTTTTTTTTATAGTTAAATTCATTTTTGACCAAAAGTTATTTACAATTGTCTTCAAAACTATTTATATACTTGAAACTTTATGAAACATAAACAATATAAATTGCTGATAACAATTCAATTAAACAAGTCTTGTAATTAGGCGTTTCCCTGTAGAACAAATATTTTTACTTTTGTGATTGTTAATAACAATTTTTATAGCAAACTTTCTTTAACAATTACTGTTGTCGAAATCTTGATTGTATTCATATAAACCATTTTTACGAAAGATGATTTGAAATCAAGCAGTTTAGTGCAATAACACTGTACTTGCGTTTTTAGAAGTCATGCATCTATCATTTGTTAATTCTGTAACTACATAAATAACAAAGAAAGAACAAGTGCAAGTAAGGTGCAATAACGCTGCACTTGCACCTTAAACAGTCACTCATCTTTGTTTTGTTTTGTACGTAACTTCATGAAAAGCAATTAAAGAACAAGTGACCTAGTTGACCGCTAGGTGGATGTCTCTCGCACGCGCTCTCACAAGAGAAATCATTAGTTTTGTTTTCATAATCAAAAAGGGGCTGCGTTGAAATTATCTTTATATGATTTGCTTTTAGCATCATTTGAAAATATCTTATGCAGGTTTGTACATTTGATATGTTTGTATTATTATTTATAATGAAAAATGGATACTTTTAAGGTACGTAAGAAGGTTCTTTTTAATTTTTTATTGACAATGAGAGTACTGACGTGAAGGGCTTTTTAAGTTTTATACAAACTGAGTACAGTCTTGATCCTAAACATCTAGAAATAGAAGCTAATAATTTAAATTTGTATTCTTAACCTATATTTCAAAAAAATGGTTAAGTATGAAAAGTCAATTTTGAAAGAGGTTTAAAAAGTGGCGAAACTCTGACTTTGTTGTTACACTTTCTGAAACGAAATTAAAAGAAAGTAGGAAAGGTTTTGATATAAAGTTTAAAGATGCTTCTGCTGCGACAAAGACACGGAAATCAGTGTCCGTTGAAGAGAGTTTTACGGCTGCTAAGATACGGGATGCATTTCTTTGATGTTTACAAAAGAGTGAAAAAAAATTGCTGATACTATATTCGTTCTTTTGTATCCTGACAATACTAAACATTTTAGCATTTCAGGGCTATCTGACTTCGAATCATATGTTCCATAATTTTTTAGCAGAAGCTTTAGCTTTAATGCAACAGGTCCGAATATTAAAATATCAATATAATACTATTTACTTACTAGCAAGCCACAGGTTTTTTTAAGTTCTAAAATTGTTTTTAACTTTTTAGTTAGAGCGAGACAATAATAAACTAAACTTATAAAAAATAATTGTTTAAGACATTTTTCATTAATCATAACGATATTCTCTTAGAATAATGGTAGAAAGTAGTGCGTATGTTTTTTTCTCTCACTTTTGTCCACTTACCAATTAAAGTTAAGTTATGAATATTTGAAGTTAACAAACATAATTGATTCAACAACTTACTATTTTTCAAAATAATATTTACCTCAAATGATTCTAGATAGTTGTATTTTTTTCTTAAATATTTGAATTTTTGTCTACTTTCCACTTAGAATGCATTAATAATAATAAATGCAATTCAAAAAACGTAATTAGTTGAACAGATAATTATTATTAAGAACTATCTTTTAGTATAGTCATGCTAGATAGTTGTGTTTTTATAAATATTTAATTTTTTATTGACAAGTTTATAGAAATTTAAATTAAAGTTTAAGTAATTTATTAATTAATGAGCTCAAATTTAATAATCTAATTATTATAAAAATTCCCTTTTCACTTCACGCTCATAAATATCTTCCTTTATTGTAATGCTAGAAAGTTGCGGTTCCTTTTTAAATTTTTATTTATTTTTTTTACTGAGAATGAGATAAAAATCAAGCGGGGTTAATAAAAATAACTTTTTAAACAATGTATTGACGTTCATAACTATCCTTTCTCAGAATAATGTTAGAAAGTCGCGTTTTTCTCGGAATTTTTTTATCTTGCTCTCAACTTTTTAGTAAGGGTGAGTTGAGAATAAATGCAATTTAATTCCTATTTATAACTATCCATTGCTACAGAAATTCTTGAAATATATATGCGGTTTTTTTTAAATCTTTCACTTTTTGTCCACTTTCTGATTGATTCGGTGTGATAATCAATTTAAATTAACAATGTAAATAGTTTAAGTAATCTATTGTTATTTTTAATAATATTCTCTTTCAATGATGCTAGAAGGTTGCAGCTCTTTCACAATTCCTAAATTTTTTCAGCTTATCTTACTTAAAGTAGGTTAATAAGTAATCAACGTTAACAAAAATAACAATATAAGTTAATAAAGTATTTACTTAGACATTGTGGATATTTTTCCGAAATTGTAAGCCACAAGTCATAAGGATAATTTTACAAAATACCAAAATCTAAACTTTAAAAATTCGCTATATTTTGAATTTGGATGCCTGGATCTTGGCGATTTTTTCGTAGTGCAATTTTGTAACTAAGAAGTTTTTGAATAAACGAAAAAATTCTTCTCCTTTTGACATACGAGTTAACCACTTCTCCCAAAAACAAGGATGAATCTAGTAGGAATTATCTATTACATAATTAATAATTCAAATCCGCAAAAATTTAGAAAGAATTTTTTGGCCATCAGGAATGTAAAAAAAATTGATATCAAAAAAAGTTTTTTAATTTTGCAAAGAAGAAATTTCCTAAACTTTTTTATGGAGTTATGACCTCAATATGTAAATACTATTAAACATTATTTCCATGTTTTCACTATATAATTTTATTATATGACATTTTTCGTCTTTTTTTATGTGACCAAAGCCAAATTTTTTTTATCTTCTAGTGACTCCAAAGCATCAACATATAATTTAAAACTACTCAGTAGGTTAGTCCACTCTAGTGGTGTATGACTTGTATTGTGATTTTTTTTTACTGCAAACCAAAAATTTTGTAATTGTCTAAAACGAATCTCAATGAATTAAGAGGAGGTCATATTAACACGTGGCTGTAAGAATAGCAAAAAAGGGGTATATAAATAAATACAATTTTTTGGCGTAAAGCGGATTTCGTCCTCAATTTTATTTGTATATTGTACGCAAATTATATGAAGTACACCGATTATATTTTTCCTGCACAAAATACCTTGAGAATATCTTTAAAATGAAATAATTACTATTTAAATATGCGTAAGATATATTTTGCGTGGAAAATATTCGTGAAAAAGAAATAAGATAGTATTAAATTCTGTTTAAGAAATATTCTATGCAGATAATATTTTGTGTAAAAAAAGTACAATGAGTATACGTCGTGCACAATGTATTATGTATACAATATATTTTTCGGAGAAAGTGTGCTAATGATACTGAAATTTCCGTTAATCTTCTTTATAGTGGATCCACCCGTAACCATGCACAAAAAACGCATGTTTTTTGTCAGCTCTCATCTGCCAATCATTATCTTTGAGTATATGCGGAATTGGTAAGCCCTGTTCGTCCAATTCTGAAATAGTGTAAATTTTTATCAAATAAGTAATTGAGTGGTTGACTCATAAGACAGTGATATTTTAGCATTTCACTAATAGAATAGTTAAAGAAAATCAGAACTTGATGCGTCTAAATGAAAAGGTTCCATTTCGGAGAAACCAAATAAAAAGGTGTGCCAACTCGCGTGGCAAGCTCTTAAAGCTTCCAAATTCTATATAAATTGTATTTTGGACATACATTACTTTCCTAAATCCCTAGCAACTTTTTATTTGGTTTTTCCAAAACGGAAACTGGTAATTTAGATATATTGAATTTTATCTTACTAAGATCACCCAATTCATTTATTTGGAGAAACGTATTCCAGAAAGGAGAGTATACTGCACAATCAATTTCACCATTTTTGCGCTTGAGTGTATCACCTGTTGCGAAATCTTTATAACCTGGTCCATCAGCTAATATATCAACTGCTCCTATTTTAAGATTAAAACATTCATTAACTTAAAACAATACAATTATTATAAATTGTGTGTCTACTAATAATTGTCTAAGAAATTAGGTTCGCAAATACAATTTTGAATCTCATTAATTTTTAATTAGTTTATTAAAATTATATATACAAAAAATTGTAGCAATATAGGTCAATATGAACATGTGCCATCTATCAACTTTTTACTTGGAGTAAAGACTCTTCGAAAGGCAGCATGTCATAAGGGCTTAACCCACAAATTTTCCAAAATGAGATAATTGCCTTAAAAAAGTTTTATTTTACATCCTCACAGAACGATTTTTTTTAAATCTCATTTTTCAATATCTTTTTGTTAGCACGCTTTAAGAATTACAAATTTGGGCAAAGGTTTTTGTCGAGCGCGATGTTT
>JAUELO010027590.1:0-10808 GCA_032357855.1 Amphibolips quercusostensackenii
CTTTTTTATTCTTCCCAATATTTTTGAAAAGTTTCTACTAATAGAAGAAAGGCATCCTATCAGCCTCTTGATTTATTATCATACCATTAAGCTTTATCTTTTTCGGGGTAAACTTGACTTACTCGGTGAGAAAGGGTCTTGTCGGAGGTTGTAATAAAAGGGTATAGATTTTTAGATTGATCTAGAATTCTCGTTATGCGGACTGAACCATTTTTGAGGCTACGACAATTTTTTTCCTAAAAATATATAGTTTACAAATTTTTTTCGTAAACGATGTAAGATATTATAAAAGAGCAAGAGGTATTTTTCATAAAACTTTTATAGTCATGCAAACTTCTATGTTAAGATTTTCCCGTATCTGCCGTTGTTGTCGAGAAAAATCAGATAATTCGATTTTGTTGAAAAATTCTCGCTACCACAAAAGTAGTTTATCCCACTTAAAACTTACGAGATGTCTTCCTTATGAAAGTACAAATTCAACCGAAAATTGGCAACAAATATAAATTTAGGTTTTTTAAGAAAAGCGACTTTTAATAATTTCGGAAAAACCGCCGCTGGTTTTTAAAATAATGAAATAAACGCTATCATAATAAAAAAAAACTATAAATATCTCAATAAGCCAAAAGGTATAGAGGTTTAAAGAAAAAATTTCGTCCACGAAAGATTCCTTGACTTCAAGGCTAAAACCTTCTTAATTTGAAGTAGATTCGATCCTTAAATTCTAAATAAAAATCGCTAATTTAAATATCAGCATCTCTTCTGTTCAATATGCGTAATGTTCAATAATTAGTAAAAAATTTAATTTTTACTGCTACACAAAAAATTTGGAAATTGAGGATGTCCTGAAGTGCTAACCACTCGACTTCTCAATGTAGACTAAATTTCAAGATATGAAAGATTTTAAGTATTTGAAACCATTTCAAATTTTCAAAAGATCTAAAGAGTTTTTAAAAAAGTTTAAAATATTTAAAAGATGTCACTGAGATCTTAAAAAATTTCCAAAGACTAAACAGGACAGAAGAGTAATACAATAGAATATAAATGGATTGAATTGTCGGATAGAATAATAGGATCAAATTAGATTTAGACTAGAATTCATGTTAAAAGAAACAGCAACAAGTTGAGATTGCTCCAAGAAGCACAAAAATTTATAAAACAATTAAAATTTAAAAAAAAGTATTATTATGATTTTATATCGACTGAACTATAATATTAAAATATTTTTGGTGTTTTTATGAAGTAATTAATTATTACATAATTTAGAAAAAAAGGATTATATTACATTATTAAAACGAGGTGCAAAAATAATTAGAGCTGAAACAAAAATGTAGATGAGAAGTAATTCTATAGTGAAATAAGCGTTAAATAGAAATATATTTCAACAATAATGTAAAAAGTCCATTTGTGTAAGTAATGACATGACGTTTAAAAAAAATTAAATTCTTTAAACAGACTTAGAGAAACGACCTAATAATATGTATTTTAAAACTAAAGCACATAGATCCAATTTAATTTAGATTTTATTGCTAGATATGGACAAATTCGTGAATGTTGTTTTAGTATTGATATAAATGACCCTTTCAATTTTTTAATTAAGAAAGATAAACTAACTACACTTAACTTGATCATACGTGACTCTTTCAATATGAAATGATGCAAAATTTTATTGAAAAAAACAAGCGTGATATTTTTCGATATGGCTGGCTTACACTAAACGCATTTTTGCGTTTTTCTATGTGAGCCCAACGCAAAAAAAATAACTCAAGAACATAAAAAGTAAAAAACGACTGTATGCCTTTTTTATATAGACGTTCACAATTATACAAAAAAATGTAGGTACCCGTTTAATAAGTTAAAATGTAATGTACACTAGGGTGGTCAACATTGTTGTTTCTTTGAATTTTCATACATATCCCCGGTAATTTTTCTCGAATCCACAAAAAAATAAATGTTTTTTTTTCTTTTCAGACTTTTTTTAAAATTTCATTTAGAATCGTAATTATTAGATTAATTGAGTTCACCCTTTATTATTTATGTTGAAAATAAGACGTAAAATATGAAACCTGAAGTACTTTTTAAATTTCACATCCATAAGTCTGTTTCATAGAATCCCAAAAAACCCCACATGTGAAAAATTGGGTTTTGCGAGGTCCTGGCTCAGATTATTATTTTTTTTTGGTTTCTTCTAGTGCAAATTGTTTCTCACATATAAAATGTTATTTTATACCTACTGATAAATATATGCTTAAATAAATTGATAAAAAATTTGTAATTGTTGATAGTAATTTTCTCTTAGATTAGAATTAGAAAGTTGCAGTATTTTATGAAATTTTCCATTTTTTGTCTACTTTTCATTTCAAGCGAGGTAATACTTGAGTTAACAAACATAATATTAAAACTATTTATTATTGTTGATGAGGATCTTATAGTAATTCTAAAATATTTCAGTTTTTTTCTAAAAGTTTTAACTTTGCTTTGACATTTTAGTTTTGAAAAAATAATAAATAAACATCAGACATGATCGTTTAAAAATTAGTTTATGTTGATATTTGTTAATTTTTGTTCATAATTTAAAAGGCAAAGAAAATATAAAAATATATGGTAAGAAAAATTACAATAATGTTTGTTAAATCGAATTAATTATCACCCCCGTAAGTAAAAAGTGGACAAAAAGTTAAAAATAGGAGGGGAAAAAAAACAAACTATCAAATATTGCTATATAAAACGATAGTTATAGGCACCTATAATTTATTTAAACAACTATTTTGCCTGAAATGCAGTAACTATTTCCTTGCTTTATGCAAAGTGGACAAAATGTGGAAAATTTCATTTAAACACCGCAAATTTCTACCCTTATTTAAAGAAAATATTATTAGATATAATAATAAACTGTCTTAACAATATCCGTTATTAACTTTATTTGATTAATTTCTTACTCTTACTAAAAAGTTAAAAGACAGTTCAAAATTTAGAAAAAACTGCGAGTAAAGGAAAACTTCTTAAACAATAATAAAATGTTTGAGCGATTTATTTAAACCTATAAAACACCCTATAGAATAGACTCATAGGGGTAAAATTAGAAAAGTAATTTTTTATTTTCATTACATGGCTAATTATGTAGAGAAATTTTAGACTTCAACTCGATACACCTGATTTTGTGACTTTGAATTAAATGTACATGAACGTCTTTTTTTCTTGTGAGCAATACGTGATAAAACACATGGAGCTTGTTAAATCCCTAAATATAATTTTTATTTTTAAAAAACGCATTTCTGTGTAAATTTGAACAAATAAGGGGGAGGGGGCGCATAAAAATTAAAAAAATAAAATTTCAGTGCATTTTTGGATCTCCCTAATGTACACCCAGGCAGAAATTCCGTCTGTTTATGAAAAATTTGAATTTAAAAAACTTGTGCATATATCGATGTAAATTTTATCAATAATTTTTATTTTAAAAACAATTTTTAATTGAAAGAAAAAATAAAAATTTGGTTTTGAAGACAAAATTTTTTAAGGAAAACGATTTAAAAATGTATTAAATGTGATGAAATCTCTTAGATATTTTTTAAAAATTTGAATTAAAAATATTGTTTTTTGTTGCTACAAATATCTTTTTTTAAATGAAAGGAGTGTTTTGTTTTATTTTATCTGAAAAATTATTTATTTCAATCAAAGAACAATTTCTTTGTCTGCATAGATTGAATAGATTCTTTTTGGTTGAAATAGAATAAGATGAAATAGATGAGGCTTGTAAATAATACTTGTTATTGCATTTTAAAGAATATAATTCATTTAATCGATTTAGTAGTTTTCTTCTAATCTTAAGTTATACGTCAAATTTCACTCATTAAGATTCAGAGAGTTTTGATTTAATCAAATAATTTTCTTGTTTTTAAATAATAAGATTAAAGTGATCACCAAAAAGATGACCACTTTGACTCCCAGTCATTTTCCACGCTTCTTGCGATGAAGGAAGTGTCTGCACATACCGAAATACATTTTTTTTCTAAAATATCATCTGATCCACTAAATATGTTTATTATAAAATTTTTTTCTAATACAAAGAAATGTTCCTATCTGAACTGAAAGCATGGAATTATATTTGCAAATTAATTTTTGTGTCAGTGAAATAATACATAGGCTTAAGTACCTTGTTATTGGGTTAAACGAATAAGAGATTAGTGTTCAAAAATGAGGTAGTTCATACATAGGCTGAAGTTAAAGTTTTTATTAATTGGAAGATGTGATTTCAAGTTTCAAAGAGGCATACCCTAGTTTTAACAAATATTTTTTGGAGACAAAGAAATGGATTTTTATTATTAGTAAATATTTCTGTGTTGCTAAGATGCAATGTACGGTTTAGAATAAATATGTAAAAAATTTATCAATTGCGCTACGTCACAGTCGTTTCGTGCATTCAGTGCCGCTGTATTTCTCTAATGCATTTTAGCCTTGGAAAATTAAAAATCGCATCAAAAAATTAATTTATGGATTGGTTCTTGAAATATGAATTAAAAAAAGGTATTCATTAATAGCTTTACTCTGTGAACCATATCTCAAGTTAAAAGCAACTAATCAGATTGCAAAAGGTATGAAGGTAAAGATCATCGAACCTGCACCGAATATTAGTGCCATTTTCTCGGATCAATTTGGTAGTTGGGGTGAAATGAATCGAACTATTAAATAAAGTCCTTGTTCTAGGAGAAAATAAACAAGAAAAATTTTGAAAACCAATCCATAAAAAAGCCTAAAATAAAACAAATACTTTGTCAAGATACAAAAATACCATCATGTTAAAAAAAATTGAATGGTTAGAATATAAAAATTTAATGTATCATTTTTTTATGTTAAATGTTATAATTGTAACTATAATGTAATATTATTAAAATAATAATAAGATTGAAATATGTATTTATCACTTTGAAGAATGGAGCTTATTGAAATGGAGAAATATTTTTTAGGCTTTGAAAAACAGATACAAAGAAACTAATTTTTAGCTCCCATTGACTTAATAATTTTCACATTTATGTCAAAGAAACATTTTTTTTGTATAAATAAAATATTACGAAAAAAATGATTTCTTCAAGTCTAGGCTAGATTTTTTCTCTTTGAAAAATATTCACTGTACTAAAGTCAACAAATCCTTGTTTCGAAGAAAATTCTGCTATACTAGCCGTAGTGCTATGCTGGACTGCTTCGTTTCACGCAAAATAACGCAATCCTGTTCAGTGCTTTTTTTCAGTGCAAAATATCAAAATAAAAAATTAGCCAATAATATTAACAAGATGTTTCTAATATTTGAGACTTACAGATATAATTTAGATTAAGGTAGAAAATATAAAAATCTAGAAGAGATTCAATATTTTCGAGTTAGAGATTTCCGAAATCACTTCGAAACCGGCTTAAAAAGTTTTTCGTCCGTTATTCCAAGTTGCTATTCTAGGTTAAAATTTGGAGATAATCATTCAAGCTATTCAAAGTAAGGGAAAAATATTTAATTTTATATCCACAAAGATTTTTTTATTATTTGAAATCGATTCATGAAGGCTTATTCCAAAGAACTACGAATAACGACAACGATTTTTGAATTATATTTTTCATTAAATGTCAGATGAACTATCTATCTAACTATAAATTGAGAGGACAGTTGAAATGCTGTAGCTAAAATCAAATAAATCATTAAAATACTTATTTTTTCCATATTTTAAAATCTTTTTACCTGTTCTGCATACACACAAGGACTCCGATATAGGATCAGTTTCGGGGGTTGCCTTGCACTGACCTTGCTCCTAAATTGGATTTTTGAAACGTTAACAGTCAGGACCATATGAACCATTTCTGTAGGTATTTCCTTCGCAGTGAAAAATATTTTTTTAATTTTGTCTGTTTTATTGTTCAATACATATAATAATTTAAACTTTAAGAAAAATTTCAATGTTATCCATATATACTAATTTAAGAGAAAACTTTTAGTTTGATCTTGAACATCAAATTGCATTAAAGTGGTTTCTATACGCAAAACTTAAAAAATATGAATTATAAGTATAGAGTCGAATTTTTTATAAAAGACATGATTCTTTAACCAAAAAGAAAGAAATTTATGAAAAAAGTCACATTTTCAAGAAACAATTTTATTCACAAATAAATAAATTTATGGAAGAATACTTAAATTTCCAAGAAGGTAGTGTAATTTTGGACCAAAAACATGAATTACTAATCAAATCTGAAGTTAAATTTGCAACCAAAAAGACGAAGCTTCTACAAGACAGTTGAATTTGCAACTCACAAATATATTTTCGCTTAAAAAAAGTTAATGTAATAATTTTCTACAAAATATTTGAAGTTTTAAACAGTTTGATTTTGTATCACATCATTAAATTCCCAGCCAAAATAGTGGCCCTTCACAACTTTGTGAAGAACTACGGAGTTTTATCAGAAAAAAACAAGTAGTTTGCAAATTTTTTATTTATGAATTAATAAAAGTGTAAAATAAAAAAAGTTTAAAGATTAGTAAAAACTTCATTTCGTGAAATTCCATACTTTCTATGTTTGGTTATCAACTGCGGGTACTGCCCGCTTTTATCGCTCCGCTACTGGTGGCAAAGCATTGTTGACATTGCCTGCCTGCTGCGAAAATGTGGGGACTAGCAGTTCTGAGAACTCCTAAACTGGATGTGACGCTTTCAGAGTCCTTGTATATGTGACAAAAATTTTTGAGAGTCGCCACAGGTTAGCGAATTCTAGAAAATCCGGAAAAGTAAGGAAATATAGAACAGGTCCGGGTAAGTCAGGAAATATCAGAGAAATCGAGAAAAAGTAAAGGAATTTTCAATTAATATAATTTGAATATTATAAAATTCTGTGCATGACTGTTGTCCAAAATTCACACTTTTTCCTGTATTCCCCCTTTACCCCATTTTTTAACAATTCCTAATTTTTCTGTTTTAAGAAACTTGCCCTTTTTTCGCTTAAATACAAACTGAATTTATAGAATCAAATAGGAAAATACAACTATTTTTAGTTGAAAGTTTATCATTTTTAATTAAAAACTCTACTATTATATTTTTAGTTCAGAATTCACCTATTTTAGTTAAAAATTATTCTTTTTAATTGAAAATTCAACCATTTAGTTGAAAGTGCAATTACTTTGTTCAAAATTCATTTTAATAGTTGAAGATGCATCTATTAGTTTGAAAATCTAACTATTTTGTTGGAAATTCGCTTTTATTTTGGTTGAAAATCAACTTTTAAACTGCAAATTTTTATTAGAAAATTCAATAATTTGGTTAAATTTTTTTTCTATCTCGACGGAAAAACTATATAAAATTAAAAAATGAAATAGTTTGTCAAAATTTCGAATCTTTGGATGAATACAAATGTTTTTTGCTTAAAATAAAAATGCTTTTATGTCAAAATATGAACTATTACAGTTTTTGATGAGCATTCATCTCTTTTTTTTTTAATTCAATCAATCTGCTAAAAGTCAAACTACTTTTTTCAGAATCAATTTTTTTGTTAAACATTGAAATAATTTGTTAAAAAATTAACTTTTTTCTTGAATAGTTATTTTTCGTGGTAAAAAATTTAAGTATTCTTCTCAATATTTGTCTTTTTGAGAAAAAAATTCGTCTTTTTGAATGGAAAATTCATGTTCTTTGGTTGCGATGTTTTGGTTGAAAATTTATTTTTCTTGGTTGATGCGTCAATGATTCGCCTCTTACCATTGGTTTCCGGGTATTGGTCTCGAAAATTTACTTCTTTTCTCTAATTTTGCTTCTTCCTCTGACTGGTTTGCTTCTAATCTTTTTTTATTTTTCTTCTGAATTAATCTAGCCTGCAGTTCTTTTTTCTCCAACCTTTTTTGAATTTGATATTGAGTTTCTGCAGCTTTTTTTCCTTATGCAGCAATCTTGACTTCAATCTTTCTTCTACTCTTGCTGCAACTTCTTCATTTAGACAAACATTTCTCTCGAAAATTGATTCAGCCACGTCAGAAGTTGCAACGTAGGGCATTCTTACAACGTTTTTTTTTCTATTCTTTCTGTGCTTGCGGCCAATACAATGTATCAGCAACTTTATTTGTTAAATCCTTGTCCTTGTTTCTGTCATAGACCTCACTTCTGCCGTCAAATTCTTGATCAGGTTTTTCAAGTTGAGACTGAGCTTGCATTTCCAGTAGGTGATCGATAATCATCAAGTTCTCTTCCGCATTTAGTAGTACACTCATCGGTGATTTGAAGGCCCATGAATCGTGGGCCACCTACATGGTCGTTCACGCTTCACTGATTCTGCCCCTTCCCCCGAGCGTCCCTTGACCGGCCTACATCACTCGACAGTTAGTGCCGACTGCTCGCTCGAATATCATTGAATCAAGGACCGTCTACCTCCGTGCCCGGTCCTTGATCCACCGATAAGTATAACTGTCGTGAAATGCCTGAATTTTTTAAACGAGAATCTTTTGATGTAGAATTGTTTCTTGATTCTCTTAATATTTGATTATTGGCAATCTCGTTGTCCAATGAAAAAATTAAACATTCTTCTAGATTAATTTGACCTTGAAAATTGAAACTGTTAGCATCTGATTCCTAAACAATTGCATTTCTGAGTTGGGGATATGGATCACAATAGCGTCCTGCAAAGTATTTTTCACATTATATCCTTTGTCATCAATATTGCACACACCACTGCTAGTCGCTTCACGAATTGTGAATTCTGTTATAGAATTCTAATCAATTATGTCACTGTAATCAAACAACTCCGCTGTACGATGCTCTGCGCTCTGCTGCAAGCGATAGTTCCCTTGTGTGTGATTTTTATCATATTTAGATCTAGTTTTAAAAGATCGCAATATTTCGTAAATAGGTTCAGATTGCAGTGGGTATACTTTCAACAGAGCATACTCTTGGCATTCTCTCAATGCAGTAGTACCGATTATCTCTTTGAATGTCTGAAAATGAAGAGGAGAGTGATCGCTAACGCCTTGACTTTCAACATCTACAACCTTATTCGTCATCGGAGAACTTTGTTTGACTAAGCATTTAGAATAGTCATCAGCATCTAGATTCCAAAGATAAAGTCGACATGCAGTAAATCCGTTGATAAGTAATTCACTTCTGAATCCCTTTTCTACGATACGTGCGAGAATCGAAGCAAAATTTTTTAGGTCAGAGCTTTATTTGTATGCAGTAGTCTCCATGCCAAAACTGCTGATTTTCAATTAAGTCTCAGAGGCTTCACTGTTGCAACGTCTGCTGGTTGTAAAATTCTGTTAGCGCTTGGATATAATGCAATTAAAATTACTTGTAATTTTGTACATACAACGCAGACTTTGTAAGAAAAGTAAGATTTATGCCCATCTACAAAAGAATTACTGAAAATTTAACATTTTTTTTCTTTAGATTTGTATACAAAACTTGCTCTATGTAATCGTTAAATGATCTGCTCTCATCCAACCATTATCACGCAATCCGTATCCCCACTCACTAGGTATGCCTTTTTGAATTTGAAAAGTGCTTCTTTTGTTTTGATAAACTAGCATCGTTGGAGTAACTCGACTGTCAGCACCGAATATGAACATAACTGTAATTTTAGTTTTGGTTTGCCCTGCATCAACTTCATAGACGTTTTTAGAACCCTTCGTGGCTAATACGTTTGACTAAGCCTTTTGGCCACAGAGAAAACTTTCAGCCCCGTTTAGAATTCGCGATGGATCCTTCAAAATTTCTGCCAAATTTTCGTTTTTTAAAAAAGCTCCCGTATTTGCGAACCATTCTTAAATATCGGCTTCGCCAACTGTAGCACCAGCTGCTGACACTCCTTCACTGGTTTTTTGAACTATTATTGGATGACGATTTAAAAAACCTTTGTGCCAAGCGTCACAAGGAATGCCATTTGTAAATAGATTCGGTTTATTGCTTATTTGCAAATACTGGCTAACTCTTGGTTTAAAATTTTTTTTCCTACGTTGATCGTGGAATTTTGAATGTGAGAGAAGCTTTCTTTTTCGACATTTCATTTTCAATAGCTTTAAGCGCTGCTCGCACGTCTGTTTCTGAATGACCTTTGATATATTTTCACCAGCTGCGACTTTCATCATTTTATTAACTTCAGCAAAGGAAAAATCGTTAGTTTTTGATGATTTAAGCTTCAAAATTATTTTTGTGAATTATTTTCAAACATGGAACAAGGAAATCATTAATATTAAACAAAAATATTATAAGAACGAATCGGAATAGTTTTTGGAAAAAATAACATTGCAATGCCTAAACGTATGATTGAATATTCTTTTCCAAGACCTTTTCGTTCGTCCTACTTACCTATTCCCTCCTTAGATCTTTCGAAATTAAATATCATTTGTTTTATATGCGATCAACATCCTTAAATATGATATAGTAAAAAAACTCAAACGAATTATTTCAATATAGTATGTGATATTTGGTTTCAATATCTACCAATTTTTTACTTGTATCAAAAAGATCTTTGAACAAATTCAATTTCATGTAGAATCTATTTTTATATTTAGTGAAATAAATGAAATTATATTAAAGAAAGTATTACAGATGGAAGTCCTCGATGCCGATCAGGAGCAACGGTCTAAATTGATAATTTAATTACACATATATTCAATAAAAAATAATCGTGTACTTCACTAAAAGAGTAAAGTTTTGGTTTCAACTAGTAAACGACATGGGGTGTCGTTGACTAAAAATAATATGGGTATCAATGTCAGTGAACGACACAGTTATATCTCACAAAATAACAAATTTTAATTTATTTGGACCTTGAATTACAATAATTTACAATCTTAC
>JAUELO010027602.1:0-31648 GCA_032357855.1 Amphibolips quercusostensackenii
CGGTTGGAAAAACTGATATTATGAAATCATGGAGTAATTCAATTTTAATTAGCAGAATTCGTTAAATCATATAATTAGAAGAGAGTTAAAAAAAGATTTATAAAATTTAAATAATATTTGAAGTAATAATAAAAATGTCAAAGTGTATACGAAAGCATAGAGTAGATACACTAGAGACTCTTAAATCATCCAGAACGAATGACACTTTTATTGGCTGATTGATTTGATTTCAATTGCAAGAATTAGTTTATTCATATCATTTAAAGAAAGTGAAAAAAAGATTTATGAAAATCAGTTTATATTTGCAGTAATATTAGAAATGTTTAGGTAATAAATAACTTCTCTGCGTATACTGAATATTACATTTTTGAACGGTTCTAAATTTTAAGGCCGCACGGTTAAATATTTTTGTTTATTTTTTTGCATACATGATCTACATAATCATATCTTGAAGTGAGCTAAGACAGTTTTCCGTTATAATGATTACATTTTTTTTGAATCATCAAAAAATTAAGAAGAATAGCGCTTTTCTATAAAAGTCATGCTACAGACGGTGTTTTCTGAAATTTTTTCAGCATAAATAATTTTTAATCTATAAGTAAAGGATTCCTAAGTCTTTTTTAGGTAACTTTCATTTTTTTAAGCAATTACTATTCATTTTAAAAACTTTTTTAATCCTGTATGACGTGGATACTGATTACTTTCAAGGATTAATGATACAAAGGTGTCCATGGTATTGTCAATACTATTTACAAATCATTTTAAGAGTTTTTATTTATTTAAACAGTTGTTTTTCCAATAAATTACAAAGAGTTATTTTCTGGAATTAATGACATAATTAACAATTGAGAGAATAATATTTTCTTACTCAGAGTATTTTGTAATTTTGAAAACGGTTCTGAATTTTGAGGCCGCACGGCTTAATATTTTTGTCTAGTTTTTTGCATACATTATCTACATAATCACATATAGAAGCAAGCTAAGCCACTTTTTCGACGAAATTATCATTCAAAATGTGAGAAAATAGCACTTTTTTATGAAATTTATGCTAAAAACGGTATTTTCTAGAAAACTTTAAGCATGAGTAATTCTCAATCAATTAGAAAAAAAGTCGTGAAAACTTATTATATTTGGGGATCAACGATATAGAACAGATCAGTGTCAAGATTAATACTTCTTGTTTAACATAGTAGGTTAGTATTGCCACATTTTTCTTTACTTTGAACAAATATTTATTCTTAAAATCGTGATAACGTATTATTTTTTTAAATTAGTGTGATATATATATATATATATATATATATATAACTTTTTACAATTAACAGGAAAGAAAATTGTAAAAACAAACCAAAATCATTCTAGGAAATAAAAACTACATAATCACTAAACACACTAAAGAAGAAACTAATCCTTTCTGAATCTGCAAGTTAGGTGAATGATTCCAGCAAGCAACTTTTCATAATTCGCAGGAGAACCAATTGTTAAAATATAGAAAAATTGTTTAAACCATTTGTGAATATCTCTGAAAAAAATGTGTGGGTAATGATCAACTATGTTGAACAAGAAGTACTAATCTTGACATTCGCCAGTTTGATATATTTGATCTCCAAAGATAATAGTTTTTTACGACTTACAGGCTTAACTTTTTTCTAGATATGATTATGTAGATTATGTATGTGAAAAATTAGACAAAAATATTCAGCCATGCGGCCTCAAAATTAAGAACCGTTAAAAAATGTTATATTCAGTATCTGCCATGGGCATCGGAAAGACCATGGTCTACGCCTTCCCACGTCGTTCCCAAGAAAGATGGCAGGTCGCGACCATGCGGCGACTACCGAGCTCTTAACGCTCGCAAGATTCCTGACAGGCACACTCCGCCGCACATCAAAGATTTTTCACAGAATCAACACGGTAAAAAGGTATTTTTTCAAATTGATATCGTTAGCGCTTTTAATCAAATACCAGTCGTACTGAAAGACATCGAGAAAGCTGCGATTATTACGCCTTTCGGTCTTTTCGAGCCATGCATGATGATGTTCGGTTTTCAAAATGCAGCACGAACTTGTAAACCTTTCGTCGACGAAATGTTGCGCGGACTTCATTTTGTTTATGCCTACATTGACAATTTTTTTATTCGGCGTTAACAGAATAACTTTTCTCGGCTATGCCGTAAACTCTGACGGCATTTCTCCAAAGCAAAAGCGCGTTGACGCGGTTTCGAAATTTTCTTTGCCCACTACGATTGAAGGCTTGAGCCGTTATTTCGGCGTGTTTAATTTTTATCGCAGATTTGTACCTCACGCGGATGATATCCTACACCCTTTAAACGAACTTTTAGTTGGTTTAAAAAAGGGCAGGGAACCTGTTAATTGGACCGAAGAAGCTCGCAACGCTTTTTCTAATTAAAAAAGTGCTCTCGCGAACGAAACTTTGCTCGCGTATCCTGTTTCCGGTACGCCTATTAGCATAGTCGTTGACTCTTCGGATTTCACAATGAGCAGCGTACTACAGCAACGCGTTGGTAATGCATGATAACCTCTAACTTTCTACATGAAATCTTTGACCATAACCAAACGCAAATATAGCGCGTACTATCGCGAACTTTACGCTATCTACAGCGCTGTTAAACGTTTCCGTCATATGGTAGAGGGCAGAAATTTTAAAATTTTTACAAATCATAAACCAATAACTTTTTCTTTTAATCAAAATTTAGATAAATGTTCTCTACGTCAATTCCAACTTTAAGACTACATTTCTTAATTTACTACATATATTAGTCATATAACAGGTTCTGAAAGTGTTGTAGCCGATGCATTATCTCGCATCGAAGCAATCGCATTATCAATAGAACACGTCTCTCTTGCTTCTGCCAAAAAAGATGATGCGGAATTACGTGATTTGCTTTCTGATAATCAATCAGCACTTTCATTGAAAAAAGGGTACTTTCCAGACTAGAAAGTGAATTTATACTGCAACATGACGCGCGACGTCGTACGGCCTTTTGCCTCTATATCTTGACGTCGTGCAGTATTTAATTCATTGCAAAGTCTATCAACCCTGGCATACGCACTACTTAGCAGCTCGTCACTTCGCGTTTTGTTTGACCTGCAATAAATAAAGATTGCAGAGAATAGACGCGTGCGTGTACTTCGTGCTAGCGATGCAAAGTCACTCGACATTTTTTCCGCTCCTGTTCAATAATTCGAGCAATTACCTAATTGATTCGAGCACACTCACATAGATATTATTACTATGAGTTATTGTTAAGGTTTTAGGTATTTTTTAACGTGCATCTACCGCTTTTCTCGCTGGCTCGAAGTCATTCCGACTATTAATATGAAAGCTACTACTTTTGCGACTGCTTTGCTTTCAACGTGAATTGTTCATTTTGGCGTTCTTTCGCGAATCACGACCGATCAAGAATGCCAATCCGAATTAACGCTCTTTGCGGAATTATATAGGTTGTTAGGTACAAAACGCATTCTTACGACAAGCTATCATCCGTAAGTAAATGGTTAAGTAGAAAAATTTTACAGTCAACTCAAACCTGCGATTAAATGCCATGATGGCAGCGATTGGGTTTAAATTTTTTCAATTGTTTTATCTGTCATTCAAACTGCCATCAAAGAAGATCTCGGAGCGACGTCCGCAGAGCTGATTTACGGCGTCAGACTACGCTTGCTTGTGGAGTTTTCCCCTGCTAGTGACCAAAAACCGACTTCTACTTTTACCGATATCTTAAAAAAAAGAGCCAACGATGTCAAACCGTCGCCTGTCCGTCGACATGGTCAAAAAAAAAGGTTTTATATTTAAACACTAAGCCACTTCACCATATGTTCGTTTACGTCATAATGATGTACGCGACTCGTCCGATCTACCGTATGATGGACCATTTAAAGTCATTGAGCGCAATGATAAATTTCTTGTTACAGAAATAAACGATACGAAGTTTCGCGTTTCTATTAATCGACTTAAGCCCGCTTTTATTTTGTCACACGATTTAGGAAACCTCGCAAAAGAGAAACAATTGCAGGACGATGATGATGTTTACAATATTGTAATAGATCCTAACTGCGAAAATGTTACGCTACCGACTCAAGCTGCTCGTGCACCTACCAACGTACAGCAGACAAGACCTTTAAATCTCAATGTAAACAGTGAAAACCGTTTTCGTTTTACTACTCGTTCTGGACAAAATGCTCATTTTCCAGACTATTTTCAAACTGGTTTTAGATAGAATAGATTTTATACTACAATTTGCGATCCTTTTCTAGCATTGTAATTTTATTTTATGTCATTTTCTCTTCTTTATGTTGCGTTATCAAGGAAAAGTGAGTGACGTGGCATGCGTTTTCTTCACACGTGTTTAGCAGAAGTTTCTTACCTTCTACAAACATAATAAACTGTAAGTTTCAGCTGCTGTTGCGCCAGACCTTGGTTTATGGTCAACCGTAATCAATTTGATTGCTTTTCGCTTTTGCTAATCCGCTTGTTTTCGGAAAAACTCACGTACGTCACTCGACAATAATTCTCGGTCCCAGCTACCCTTTCCCTTGGACTTCGTGGGAGCAACTCATTCTTCCCTTGCGATTTTTCGGGTGAAAGTTTTTTGCTAGGGGCTGCTCAGGCACTCTTGTTTGAAATAGCGACACGTTTAGATATCGGCCTTTTTGCTAAATTCGACGTCCGCGTTCCGCTGTGTCCATACGACGAAAACTGTCATTTCTTTGTTCTTGATTTTAGCTTACTATTAATAAATTATTAATTTGCTTATCCATAAATAACAGTCACCTTGATTAAACTTATTTCACCTTTTCACGGACCTCATTTCCTAAACGTTTCCAATATTACTGCAAATATGAACCGAATTTCATTAATATTTTTTTTTACTTTCTTCAAATTATTTGATTAAACTTATTCTCTTAAATAAAATTGAATCAATCGGCCAATAAAAGTGTCAGTTGTTCTGGATGATTCAAGAGTCTCCGGTGTGCCTACTCTATGCTTTCGTATACACTTTGACATTTTCATTATTACTGCAAATATTATCCGATTTTAATCAGTCTTTTTTTTACTTTCTTCCAATTATATGATTAAACAAATTCTGCTGATTAAAATCAAATAACTCCATGATTTCATAGTATCACTTTTTCTAAATGGCCGTAATCTCACATCAATGAAGAGGGTTATTCGATCCAAATAATTTGTCTTGCTCCGGGGGGCATGCAGCGGAAATACACACACACATCTGTCACTAAGCGTTAGTGCATTAATAGGGCAATAGTTCTTACGTTTTCATTTTAAAACCAAATATAAACATTTTGTCGAAAAACCAACTGTGCTTTTTTCTAGATATGATTATGTGGATAATGTATGCAAAAAAATTAAGGAAAAATATTCAACTGTGCAGCCTAAAAAATTAAAAACTGGTTACCTATGCTGATGAAGGGCTTAAATGTCAACGAGCAAACGCCTCTGCATACGATGCTGAAAATTCCTGGTCTTCCCATGAAGCCTAACGAAGACCCTAGGGGCTCCATAGAATCTGTCGCCAGGGCTCTAGATGTTAATATTCGTAAAGCTGACGTTGTCAACCTGAATCGAATTATAAAAGCACCTTCATTTACTAGCACCTCCACCCCCCCCTCTCTTATCATTGTAGGCAAATCAAGCAGACAAAATCTAGGGGATGAGCTTATTGCAAGACGTAAGGTTAAGAGAGAACTTTCCTACTTTAAATATGGAAAGAACTAACAACGTAAAGCATTTTATTCACCTTCGTAAGGCATTAAAACTCCTTAACAGAAAGACTTATGCCATTACTTTCGGTCTTTGTAGAAATAAAAAATCAAATACTTGTGGATTACTGCCTGTACCCACTTTCCCTCCTTCCAGGAAGTAAGAAATAATTGTTGGTCAAACATCAATAAGTAGACTAATTTCAATTTTATATCACTTCTATAATATGTTGATCCATTTAAGCCACCGAAACCTTTTTGTTTGCTCATAAAATTTTATTTTTGCATCTTATTATGTATCTAATATAAACATAACCTGAAAACATAAAAGCGGAAATAGGGTTTTCTTTAATCGTAAGTTACTTTGAATTTTAGGGACGAAATAATTAAATTCTGGTGTGGTTTTTCACGAGCGAATTTTTAAATTTTTTTTTAATAATTAATGTGGATCAAAATATCATTTCAGGCCACATTGTTTAAAAAGTCTGTATGAGTAATGAAGCTTCGTTGTTTGCTCGTAACCTGAGACCTTACTATCGGAGTGCTGACGCAGCATTTTAAGCTCCCGAGGACTAGCAACGAATCGACTTGCTAAATGAGAAAGACAATGATTTAAAAGAATAATTTCAATCAAAAGATAAAATTATGCTACGATCAATTTTATGTTCTTTTTGTAAGTATTTAAAAATAGAATTTCTTTTGCAATCTACTAAATGATGTTAGGGTGGATTGCGGAAGAAAATGCGTGTAAGAATTAAATAAATAGGGTGCACCTAGGCCTACGCCTAAAATAAAAAAGCTTACGCGACATGTTATACCAAGAATATACGTAATCGGGGAAGGAAAAATTAAGTCTAGAGCCAACGCTCTAAAAAATTTCCGTCTCATTATCACGCATAGTTGCGCTGCCCGCGATTCGAATTGAAGAGTTTCCTGCCTCGGAGGTGCGAAAATAGAAGTAAAGGTGTTCGGCAAATACGAATTCCGCATATTTAGAAATAAAATCTAAAAGTCATATAGATATCCCTTCCTTACCATGAAAATTTTGCAATTTTGCAAATATCCCTACCTGACTCACGCCAACTATGAACTGTCGAGGTGCGTAGGACAGAAATAAAAAACGCAGTCTTCTGAGAGACCTGGCACGAGCCAGATCAACTCAAACTTTTGCCCGTACCGTCCATACGTCGGAATTGAGGATTACTTAGAAAACTCTTGAACGACAACACTTAGCCCGTAAGTCACGACGCATCTCATCCCGGTTTAGCAAAAATGTATATATATATTCTAAACTGGTAACCTGAGTAAGCTTACGGGATTTATATGTTTCGACAACGAAGTTACATTCGCAAGCCGGACGATAAGCTAAACTTCATCCGACAGGAAGCAGGACCATAACGGAAGCATTTGGGTTCCTTTGCGAGAAATAGACACATTCTTTACTTCTCGTAAAAGTGAATTATGAGAAAAAGCCGGTGTCGCGCGTGTTGTGTGTGTGTCGCCACGGCAACAGACTAGAGTCATTTGATCCACGCCACAAAAGGGTCTTTGCCCGCTTCGTTAGCAAAAAGGGGAGAAGGGAAAACCAAGCCCACCTTCGCTCTTTTTGTTTTTTTTTCTTTTGCGTGTGTCTAATGAATAGCAGTAGCTCAACAGCTATGTACTCTTTACTTTGCTATATTTTTTGAAGTTTAGGCATCAGGAATCGGAAAAAGTAACAATAATAAGAAATTAGAGAGTAGTTCAATCGTACGTGACAAAATCATTCTCATTACGTGTTTGGTGGAAAAAAAGTTCAAAGCAAACTTCCAGATCTAATTTTTAAAAAATCTTATTAAACATTTTATTGTGCTTTGTGTCTTTCTCCAAAGATTAAATTTGTTTATTTGTAATACTATTTTTCACGATTAAAATAATAACTACGCGTCAAATGCGAAAGTGATTAATAACAAATTTGTACATTTTTTTTGTGTGCACAATTTTTGTCTATTTATATTTTTTCAAATCTTAGCATAGTTTGACCAGAAATAATAGCATAGTTTGACCACAAAATAGAAATTTTGATTTTTTATGATTTTTTGTGAAATTACAATTTGATTTTTGATTTTTCAAGAAAATTCAAAAAGTTTTAATAATAATCTCATAGGCTTTTCGAAAAGCAACGTTTTTCTTTTCTTGAATTTCGACTTTGACTATTGTTTTCTTGAATTTTTAAAAGCTATAACTCTAATTATTTTATTTTTATCATAAAAAGTCGAAAAGATAAATTGTTTGATTTTTCGATTACTACAAATAGTCCGATTTAATTAGTCTTTCAAAAGTTATCGTGCCTACAGGATACAGACCAGCAGACATACCGACAGACAGACGGAGACACCTTCATAATAATAGCTTTTCTGACTTAGGCGGTCTCAAAACGTGGAGAATTAATGAAAATCCACGAAGTCAAATTGTACATAAAACCAATACCTTTACATTAGGAGGAGAATGTAAAAACGATAATTTGCTTTATGCGTACAGTTTTGCAAATCATATAATAGTCTCTTCTCAATGAAAAGAAGCAGAAACAACATTTTGCAAAAGTTTCGGTATTTTTGCTGGAGAGTGATAAACAAAATAATAATTTGTTCATAATTGATAATGCTGTCAAGCCTCAAACAGTTTGCAACTGTAGTATAACGTTGGTAATAAAATGTTTATCACTCAGTACGATTAGCAAATTTTTGTAATTTTTGGCTAGCTTACAAAAGTAGCAAATTTTTTTAAGTGCAATTTTAATATTATTGCTGGCCGTGCAACGTTTGCAGATTTGCTAATTTTCAGTTATCAATATTTTCAACATTTGATACACAAAAACGCAACCTTCGCGATTTTTGCTGGAATTATAGAAGTCGAATTGCAAAAAATTCAACAATAATTTCAAAAACGATCATTTGCGTTATGTATTTAGTTTCACAAATCACAAGATAGTCTCTTTTCAATGGAAAAAGGCAGCAACAACATTTTGCAAAACCTCCGGTATTTTCGCTAGAGAGTGTTTAACAAAATAATAATTTGTTTATAATTGATAATGTTGCCGCATTACAAACGTATTGCAAATTTAGTACATGATAGAGTCCGAATTTATAATTACTTACTCAAGTTTGCCAAATGTTTTGAATTTTCGTGGAGCAAATTTTGCAAATTATTGTTTGTAAATAAATTGCTAATCCAATCACGTGTAGCAAAATTTTATGTTCTGTTAAAGGTGCGTTTATTCTAATAAATAAACCTGGTAGACCAGGCGTTGAAATCACATTTTCCTCGGAAAAGTAGGATTAGGAACTGAAATTTGAGATACATGGGAAACTCTCCTGTCAGGAAAAAAAAACATTGTCGGCTACTCTTCAAAAGTACCAAATAGACTCAGTAGGAGGGGACCTTGAGAAAGTTGTGCTTTAAACTAAAGTTTTAGTCACTTTGTTTGTTTTTTGAAGGTCTATTTGTTGTGGTAGGCAATCCTAGTACTTAAGATATTAAAAAAACACCTTTACCGAGGAAACTGTGTCAAAAACTTACATTTAAAGTAGTGAAATTTGTTGAAGATTAAATTCTGAAGTAATAAAAATAAATTCGAAAATACATTTATTGTCTAAAGTATGAAGTTCGAATAGTGGAAGGTAGCAAAATAAAAGTTTTTATTCAGTTTAATACACTTCACAGCAACAGGTTATCGCAAAATATCATTTTTTTCATGGTTCTTCCGGGACATACATGAGACCAAACCAACCTTATTCAGTTCAACCAACCTTATTCAGTTCAGCGCTACAAAAGGTTGATTATTGCTGACTTTTGAAAACAGGGGCATTCTTCTCAGTGGTGTCAGCGCACAACAGTTAGGGACGCTAACTTTTGAGTTTGTTGAACTTGGTTCAACATTAACTTGTTTGAGTGCTGGTATCAGTGTGCAAAGGTGAGAGGTCTTAGCTTTTACAGAAGGTACATTTAACACTTGATTCAAGGGCATCGGTTCGAGTGTGCAAAGGTTGGTGGAAACGATAGAAAAGTCATGATCAAATGAAGTATGTCGCGGAACTGCAACTTCACCGTAGATTGTAAAGACGAAAATCTCTTTTCCAATTCCTAATTTAACGTCAGTTTCAGAAGGCGTTGGACGCATTACCAGGGTTTTGGACTTGAATAGGTTCAGATTCTTCATTATCTATAATTATAAAAACAAATATTAAGATTGAAACTTCATGAATGATAAAACTAAACAAACATTTCGAAAAATGATTGCTATTACAAATTAACAAAGAATACAAAGGGCAGATGCAGCTCAAATTACTTGAAAAAAGTAAAAAAAAAGTAAAATTGGAACAAAGATAAAGAAACAAAAAAACAAGGAATTGAATAGAATTTGATTGAATTTAGAGGAATTCAAGGGTAGTAAAAATAAATTGATGAAACTCATATAAAAGGTGAATTTTTTTATTTATTTAAATGAATTTAAAAAATATATATGTGTGTGTGTGGGAATTCCCCCTTTTTCTCTTTCCCCTTTTTTTACCCCTGCCTCTTTTCCTTTTTCATATTTCCCCTTCCGCTTTTTACTTTCCTATTCCTCCTTTTCCCTCTTTCCCTAACTCTTTTTCCTATTCGCTTTTCCCCTTTCCCCCTTCCTTCTTCCACACTCAACTTATTTTTCATACATTTTTTTGGACAAAACTCTTTTGCAGTACAAGTAAAGCAAATCCGTGACAACGAGGATATGATGAAAGCGGACACGCCATAGATGATGACGTCAGCGTTACATATTTTTCGTGTTGATTTTTCGCCAAACCCCTATGCCTAAAACATATTTATGTTCAAAATCAAGAATATTCCATTGATTTTGTAAAATGGGAAAAAATAATTTCTACACAGAGAGAAGTTTGCTAGAGCCGCTCACTCAACAAGTGCTATTGCCGCACTAAGGACATAGTGAACAGCGCCACTTCTGTTTGGCAGAACAGCTTTACTGATTCGGGAGAACCATCACCTTAAACTGGCAAACTGTTTAAACAACAGTAGAGCCGAGCATTTTATCTTGGCAAGTTTAGGGTAACCACTGCCCCGAATTGAAAGTAGACGCCACACCATACCGTCGACCTGAAGGTCCGATTTTTCCTTTGCCCTTTTTGTTTGGAATATATGGTGTTGTGCCACCTCAACATCATAAAAATACATCAAGCAAACTGTAAAATCCATTTTTTTTCCTAGTATGATTAAGGGCTCATCAAGGACTAATTCGGGGGCGTAGTCTTAAATTTAAGGCTGCATCACGTGAAGAAATAGTGATTGCTCCAGCTCTTAACGTTAAGCTGGCCTAAAATTGTTGTGATCATACTAAAGATAATTTTACACAAAAATCACATCATACAATAATTTAAGGCTCATTTTTGACTCTAGTAATATTATAGACAAGAAAAAGGTTAAACAATTTTTGTTTAAACACATTTACCAAAAATTAATTTTTCTCGCATAATTTCAGACTTATTTAGGGCTGCTCAAATACCGTCGACCGGAAGTTGTCCGATTCTTTCTTTTCCTTATTTTTTATAGTTGTTGTGCCATCTTAACGTTATAAAAAACTAAAGAACTTATTGAGGGCTGATTCGGGTTCAAGGTTTCAAATTAAGGGCTCCATTATTTTATTTAAAAAATGGTGTTTGCGCTAGCTTGACGTTAAGCTGGCCGATGAGTCCTGCAAAACGTACTAAAAATGATTTTACACCAAATTCACGTTATACAATAATTTAGGGTCCCTTCTCATGCTATGTCAAGACTAATTTAGGGCTGCCCGAATATGATATTTAAAGTTTTTAAAACACTGCCTAAAAAATTTTTTTTCAAACAAATTTACCAACAAGTTATTTTTCAAAGTATATTAGTCCTTACTGAGCCACAAATTATACGAGCGGAAAGAATGGGTTTCATCATTTTCTTTACGTATTTTTTATAACGTTAAGGTGGCACAACACTATATACAATAACAAAAAAGGCCCAAAATTGTATAAAACTTTTTTCAAAATTTTTATTATCATAGTCCTAGAGCCATAAATTATTATAAAACATTGATTTTCTGTAAAATCATCTTGAGTACGTTTTACAGAAATGTTTGGCTAGCTTAACGTTAAGGTAGCACAAACACAAAAAAAATAATAATCAAGCCTTAAATTCGGGACAGCGGTCATAAATAAGTTCTTAATAAGCCCAAATTTTACAAGGGAAAATAATGGGTTTTATGATTTTTTTTCGCAAATTTCGTATAACTTTAAGGTGGTAATGGCACCGCACCATATATAACAAACAAAAATTCTGCCCGCGCCGTGGGCACACTCTCATTGCGCGTTTTGCGCGCGGCTCAGTTTGCTCGCGAGATTGGGCGCGCCTAGGGCGCACGTCTGTTGTATCTCGAGTTTTACGCATGATGATACATTTACCTCGCGCTTCACTCTTTTCGGGTTTCGTACTTCGTGCTTGGCTTAGAAAGAGGAAGCTTACTTGCATATATTAAAAAACTGTCAAAACTTCTACAATCAAAGTGATTTTCAAATTTTTTATTATTTCAGATCGAAAAGGAAATTTATTTACCTAAAGCTTTATCGGCCTTGAGGCACACATTTGCGCATCAATACTCGCGCTTCGCGCTCATTTTTTGGTATGTATTTATATAACTCTCTGATCACTTATATAATAAAAATAATTTATTATACATTTTTGGACACAAAAAATTTTTGCATGATAACGATAACATTTGATATGATTATAACTTTATCGGAATGCTTTGCATTTTTGCATACTTTTTTTAAACATCAAAGAAAAGCGTTTAATTACTAAAGCTTTGCTTCAACTTACTAAAAATGCTACCAAAAAATCAAAAATTTCCTTTTTAGTCAAACAGTGTTTGTTTTAATCGTAGAAAACTATATTTAAAATTGAAAAAGAAGGCTAGATCATATTAAAACTAATTCTTTAATTGTAATGTGATTTTTCACAATTAATACAAAAGCTATGCATCTTATTAAAAAATGGTTAAAAACAAGTTTGTAGCTTTTTTGGAATTTTAATTTTTGTTTCTCTGTTTTTTTCCGTAGCTTGTGTTATTTGTCCAAAATTTTTTTTTTTTAGTTTTACTGTTGTTTTCTACAAATGAAACAAAAACTACGCGTCCAATCTAAAAGTGATCCAAAACAAATTTGTAGATCTTTTTTGGTTGCATAATATTTGTCATGCCATTTTTTTGTATCTTGCATAGTTTGTTACCGGCGCCAGATGGCGCCGCCGTCAAGTCATTTTTTATGTCCACGCTAAGATGCCGGCCATAACAGTCGGTAAAAGATTAACGCGTAGAAGGTTTACTTCCATGCTAATTTACGCTGAATTTTAGGGACATGCCACAGTGTCACGTCGTGAGGTTTCCCCCCACACTTCCTGTCCCGGTAGGGTATGGTGGGGATTTGCCTTTGAAAAGCCCATATCCATATCCAGAGTGTAAAGTGTTGCTCTGTGCTAATAGTTTGATTCCATTGTGTTTTTAGGTTCTCAAGAAGGCCGAAGAGTCTCAAAAGACTAACACGGTCTCGGCCGAATCAAATGCACCTCGAATTCATGTATCTACAGCGCTACAACAAAGCTTCGAGATAAATGAGAAGCCCCTGAAGGTAAGAAATTTAAAACTTGTTTCTCTTTTTAAATTAAAATTGTTTTTCCATTTGTTTTCTTTTACAGCAGTGATCTCAACTTTGGCATGTAGAAGTACTACGCTTGCACTAGGATGCTTGAGAGGAACACGATGCGGAATTTCGTTATCATAGTAATAATAAGCCGCAATATGTTCCTCTTACGCTAGCACCTCTACATGCTAAAGTTGGGGTCACTAGCTGAGAGAATATTGCACATTTTTTTCAACAGGTGTCAGTGGTTGTGCGCTGTGACCACAGGTTATCCCCGCCAACGGCACTTAACATACAACCACCGCCAAACCCTCATCATCTGAAAATCAAAAAAAGATGTCTAGACGACACGCTTCCGCAACATCATCATCATCGTCATTTTCATCGTCATCGTCTTTAGCATCAGCAAGAAAATTACATAGATTTTCACCACCACTACCAACGCCACCACTATTATAGCTACCGTCGACAATACCACTACTGGCAGATCCTCCATATCGCAGTGCAGGACAGAAACGTCCTTCATCTCGACTTTCCTCTTCATAAGTTCACGCAGAGCGAAATTGAAAATCTTTAAATTTCTTTCTGCCGCCACCAACTCCTAAACAGTCAGCCATATCATCACACTACTTGATTCTGCATGCAGACTTAAGATTGTCTGATGTAAGAAGTGATGATGATTGTCCTTCATTATCTTCCGCAAACATAAACATAGCAGGCGGAAACCGAAATATCCCGATCATCAAAGCTCTGCATTTAGCCTGAACTTCAAGCAAAAAAACACAACCGATAAAACTAGATGAGGTTTACGATGATAACTCTTTGAATAAAGGTGCATCGAAAAAAATGTGATTTTGAACAATTACAATCTTTTCCGCAAATGATTTTTTAAACATTTTTCTTATAAATAATTTTTTTTTAGCGTTTGCATTAAGCTTCGTTTCTGAAATTGTACATGAACAGATGAGAATTAACATATTACGAAAAAATTTAGCCCTTTACAGTTTTTTCTGAATAAAAGAAAAAGAAAAAAAGAAAACTCTTGATATCATTCTACGTTAGCTTGTACCTGCACTTGCACCTGATAACATAAAAGGAACGCGATGTGACAAACTAGTTCAATAAAAGTAGTTTGCCATAGTGTGTCACTCTTAGGCTTGTATTGCGCAAGTCTAGTATATCAAGGCGCCAACAGTAGGTACACATACTGACGATGCATAATGACAGAAGAATGTTACAACTTTTTATAATATGAAGACGCATATGAGCATGTTGTGTTGCATACATTTAGGCGATTTAGTAATAAATCAAATAAAAATATAGTTATAAAACAGATTTCTTATTCAAGAGAAGAAGTACTACAATTCGAATTTTAAAAAAGCAAAATTATAATTTTTTCTAAAATTTGACTAGCCAGATATACTATGAAGCATTTTTATGTCGATAAGGTCGCATCCAACTGTTTTCAATTGTAAACGAAGTCGTTGTTTATTAGATAGAGTCAAGACTGATAAAACACATGAAAAATGTCTTAAAAAGGGAATTGAAATTTTTAAAAAGCACTTATGATCGTTATCTATTCAGTTGCAATTTAATCAGCAGTAATCTCCTAATAATATTCATTGTATATAACTTTATCCCTCTCACTGCTTTCAGATCTAGGAGTGAAGTGTAGTCCAGCTGCGTCATCATTATCTGATAGACAGTTTTTAGAGGAAGAAGAAAATGTTACACATGGTTGCTGCTGCAAATCAGCGCATCCGAATGATGCTCGTTTTGAACTAAAAGCAATGATCTTCCTTTACCTGTATTTGAAATCAAGAGTCAAAGAATAAAAGAAATTTTACAGGTGAAAGTCTGCTATATCATCATTCCTTTTTTTTACTCCTAAAACATGGTTAAATGCATACTTTTCCAAACTCTGTCATTTTTATATAGATTATATCAGACACAGCATACGATCCACTACAACCAGGTTATTTGGAAAGGGCTAATGTTCCTCCAGTTACAATACAGTCTCAAGTTTCCCGTTACATTCAATAGATGCAACCCTGTTACAATCACTTTTGCCACTACCTCCACCAACATCGCCACATTTATCCATGTGAACATCCACATTTAAGCCGTAAACTTCTGGTGAAAAAAATATTTAAAAAAAAGAACAGGACTGACATAATCCAAAATGATTAAAGAGTTGATGTGATGATTGGTATTAGAAATTGTGTCTACTGCACATATTCAAATTCAAAATTATTATATTGTTTGCTTAGGTAGATAAAGAAGAGTTTATTTGTTTTTGCTACTTCTTTCAGGTTTTTGAACGTCTTCTTACATTGTGCATCTTTAAACACTTTCATAATTCTAGCAGGTAAGAAAACAAAAAACTGGTTTTATAATTCAGCGACAATCCTGGTGCCATATTAAGTTTGAACTTTTTGAACTCTCGTCACACATACTTTTTGTTTAGGGTAAGGTCAGACAACGGTTTGGTAGGCATAACGTCAACCATGTGACCAACTGAATTTAGAGCTTTGAATTTCTATCTTCCTCAAAGGCATCCCAATTTTTGTTCACCAGATCTCAAACTTTCACTTTACTGCACTATAATGTTGAGTTATAGTAGTCGTATTCAATATAAGCAATAGTCGTAAAAAATTGTTAGGAACATTATTATTCTATTAGTAGAACCATCTATTAATGATATTAAGGGTAATAGCTAGAAATCTAAAACATTTGTATTTAGCTTCATTAATACTGAGCTAGTGGATAGGTTTAAAAGTAATGAACACTTTGAATACCTTTGATTATATTTTTTATTCAAAAAAAGACTAAACCTAGTTTTATAAAGTGAAATCTGAGCATAGTTTGGTAAAAGAAACATGCTTGAAATATGAATTCACACTTATTATAAAAGTCTTCAAGCTTTGTACTTTTCTAAGAATAATCTGTAGTATCAACACTTCATAAATCCTGATGGTTGTTTGATATTAAGGAGTCGAAAACTAGGTCTTGAACGTCAGGACGATTCTGACAGCACAGTTGTGAATCCAGAACTCGGTATGATAATGACACTTGTTTGAAACTTTGTTGCTTAATTTTTATAGCAAAGGACAGCATGCATCTTCAAAATTGAAAACATTCAATCTAAACCCGTCAAAACCATTTTTTTCTATTAACTTTTTTCAGGTAGATAACAGAAGCACCAAGTAGTATATTTTGAAACATAAGTCTTGCTTCCATGTAGGGTACGTCACCAGAAGTCCACCTGATTTCGTGGTGATTGCGCGTCAGCCACAATAGAGTGTTCTAATAGTAGGGAGGTTTAAATAGGTAGACTAGAGGTAGTATGTCTTCCTAAAAAGAAACTATAGCCACCTCCTTAAAGAAGAACTGATTTTTGGGCTTCCTAAGGCCTTGCATGTCTACGATAAACTCCATCTCGATAAAAACTGGATTCTATAGCTAAAATCAGCTGCTTCATACCTATTCTCCTTACCACTGGTGTAATTTTCAACTACTTCTATCATCTTAAATCAATTTCTTTAGGCTTCCACTAAAGGGCTGGTACTATATAATACGTTCACGTATAATAAGACAGTATGTTGAAGTTTTAGTAGTGAAATTGTTTGCAGATTTCAATTCCAAACGAACGTCCACGGAGGCTTGTTCAAGAAACAAATTTTTTTAGTGATCAATAACACTGAAACGAGCGTATTTTTTGAAATCACTTTTTTCAACATTGTTTCAGGCTCTTTACCATATGAGGCTGTCTGAAATTTGCATACATCTCATACAGTAGCGCGAATGAATTATGGCCAAAGTCTATATTCAGATTACCGTACGGGTAGTACTGTGAATTGAAAAATATCTTGACCTTGGTTATATTGGAGTGATCGAAGCCCTTAGCAAATATGGCTAGCTTATCTTTTCTACCTGTCTGGAAACCCATTATAATGTGCAGTGGTTTTTCCAACTGAATTAACGTTTTTACAGTCCAGATATGTCTTGACGTGGTGGAAAACAGGGAGTATTCGTACAATTTCCATGAGCAAAAACTCATGGTTGTAAGAAAATTTTCTTCAATAAAGTTCAGCAACTGTATCTTTAGCTGAATTAGGGCAATGGCATATGGTATCATCCACTCCACTGTATAAATCAAGATCTTAAACTGCTCTTCCTTTCCTGACTGTTGTCCTCAAATAATGGCATTTAAGTCGCTGCACGATCTTGTCAGGATAAGTTCATGATCAAAGTTCACAACAATTTTTCGATAGTTTTTAGCAAATCATAGGATCATACTGAATGGGATAGTGACATCAAAGTATTTCTGATCATTGGTAAGACGTTTTGTTCCTTCCAGAATGTCATGCCATTCTGCATTCTCTATAAAATAAATTTGTCGTGCTAGTGAGACCGACACTCTTGCAACGATCAATCTCAATAGTATTAAGTTTATAGCGAATTTCATTAAAAAGATAGCAGATGGCACTGCTTACTAGTGCTGTACCAGTAACAGCTGTAACTTTAATAGGCCTTAATAGTCTTCCATACACACGTAGTACACTCTTGCTGGGTAGTATACATAAATTTTAATGCTGGACAGCAATTCGAATTTCATCGCTGTTGTTAAATCATATTATATGTCACTGGTGTTTGAATGTTAAGTATTTCTTCCATTTTTTCTGCAACAAAAGGATATGATTAATGTCTTGAATAGACGTTTTAGTTTCTTTTTCCACATGGCTTGATTTTCAGACCAAGCTGTGTTAGAAAAAGTACGTTCTGAGGTGTAAGCGCCTTGCGTGCTGCTTGAGAACTAGCGTGTGTTTAACACGTTTACGCTCTTACATAGACTTCTTTGCGATTGTATACGATACCTATTATGATGATTTGACATGTAGTCGTATTGTTATAACCTTTCCTCGAAAATTCACCAAGTCCCTATCCTAAACAACTATACGGAGCTGAATTTGATGTATTCTCTTCACGGCGATTGGCAGGTGAATGACGTGTGACGGTACTTCAACAATCTTATATCCTGATGGTCCAACAGGAAAAAATTCATGAATCTTGTGCACTTTCCGATCGTTGATGTAAGCTTTAGTAGTGATATTGCACTTAACTCTCAGAGCATTCACTTTAAGAGTAGCCATTGGTAGATCAGAAGTGTAAGTCTTATTGGCTTCAAGAATACGAATTGCGAATCCCAGCAAACGTCTTATAAAATCGTGTGGTTCAAGGTCCACGTCACAACCGCACTTTATCTCGCTGCGCAATGTGGAATTTTTTGCATAATGTTTATTGTAATGCTATCAATTGCTGGAGCCTTCTGAACATAACTTTTAATGTCTTCAATTTCATAGCTGCCAGTAGGTATGGTCACTACTCGATCACCGATATAGATTTTATTTTTTCAGCTTCAACGTTAGGAATCACATTGACTGTGAGCCATTCAACGAGTTCAAGTAGATAGTTCTTATAAGAAGAGAGTTCTATTGGTGTGAATATAATATAAGCCTAACACCAAAGAGTTTCCTGTTATCGCGAGAGTAAATGATTAATTCATTGTGCACAAGTGTCCACATTTAATACTGTAATTATTCTAATATCTGTTATGGATGTATTTTATCACGCTACCAACACTTAGGTAATCTACAATAACTAAAGGTGGTCGAAGATTACCGAAACTGTACCAGGTCCGTAACTATCATTAAGATTAACAATAGCTGACTCGATTTGACGGAATCCCTTCACTGGTAGTTGATTTCGCAAAAATACTTGAAGAGATCAGTATCAATGAGTGCATGGTGAGGTAGCTTCACTACAAGTTTTTTAATGCCGGTCTAAGACGAAGTCCCTGTCCTCTTCAGTAAGGTTACATGTGATGACCCAATACTTTTCTGTAGGGTATAAGGTGTAAACCTTTTTCTACAGCAATGGCTTTTATTGCATTGTTATGACGTTGAGCTTCTACCAGCTGTTGTTCGACTGTTCTGGCATCGTTTACTGCTTTAGCCACACCTGCTACTCCAGCAGTAAGAGCTTCAAGTGCACTGCATCTAGCAAAAATTGAAAGTGGTGGCAGAAAACCATCAAATTTCTAAGGTATTGGCAAGACACGTGAATTTGGAATTAAAGTTTATCACTTACGCCTTTGACAGATTCCTGTGCACCTCGCATTGCTTACTTAATGGCCACTTTTGCATTACTATTTCGTTTAATTGCTTTTTATCTGCATTCACAACCTTCTTGAATGCTATTAGCTTATTTTTTGAAGCTGGTTTCCTCTTTAAATTAAGTTCCTTCTTTGAAATATGTTCTTTTCTTAATCACATACCGAATATCGCTTTGTCATTCATCACGTTAGTTATTGCCAGTGCTGCTAGGCTTTATGGGCTAGTACACAATCTGCAGCGTTTCATGTTTTAAAGTTTTCACGATTTCGCGAGTATGCAATGTCGTGTTCTTTGCACGCTGCATCTAAAGGATTAATACCAGGCTCACCTCTATCAAGTTTTTTGTCTAGCTTAGTACTTGGGCCACAGTACTGGTAGCTAGGCAGCTGCAACTTAAACAGCCAGTTGTTGATGACTTTGTTGACCAATCATTTATATCGATAATGACAACGTGACACTTTTGTCCCTTCATGGTGCACAATCATTTTTCACTGAGCGTAGGTTAGCATGCAACTGATGTAAAAGTTATATAAGTGCTGTATTTATAGCTTTGGCAGCCGTCGAGTTTAAGATGCGCTTTTAGACATAACCCGTTACACTAATGATTAGCAATTTTGACGCTCTAGTTTGATCAGAGTATAAGACTATAAAACGTCTTGGTTGCCTACTATCAGACAACATCCGAGCAGTATTTTGTGAACTATCAAATTGTGTCAAGACAAATACATTACTTGCCTCAATCCTACACCCAAACAGATTCAAAATTGCCAATGTATGCGTCTACTCAGAATCCCTCAAACAATCTAAGTACGAATTCTTGGAACGGGTGTAAATAATGTAGACGGTATTTAATTTTTTTCCAGTGAGTATAAAGGAGTAATAAAACCAAGTAAGGCTTAACTTAATTCTGTAATTGTCTTTGATGATGTGGCCTGTGAAAAACAGGAGAACATTAGAGCCCATATCCGTATGGAAAGAAACGCTCATATTGATATTCTTCACTTATGTCAAATTTACGCTTGAATTCCTAAACATCTAGTTCGATATAATGTCAATCTGTTGATACTTTCCAAGCATGATGAGGGGAACTTAAGACATGTGTATGCAAATCATGTGAATATTGATATAAGTTATTGTAAGTTTTGAGCCTTATGTTTAGCATGTGGAAATACTCACAAGTATGGATTCGTTGTCATTGACAAGGAGAGCGATCTCAACAAGGGTAGATACAAAAAAGGATTTAAATGTTTTATCTCTCTATGAATAAAAATTACGTAATGGAACTCATATAATTATGTATTAAGTCATGAACACGACAATACATCAATGTTTCGCAAATAAAAGGTGGTGCTTCGTAAAATCGCAAAAGCTAGTTATACGATTAGACGTAAACATCGAAGGCTAAAAATAGGTAAAAAACCACTGAAAAGATAATGAGTAAAACGTTTAAGGCAATCGTCATGCTACTGCAGAAATTTGTTGACATATCTAATACTTTGATTGCGAAGGAAGTTAAACAAGAAGAGCCTGTAACCAACAAATTTGCAGAGGAGGAGGATGATAACGCTTTGCTGTTGAAAAATGATACTGAAGAAGAGCAAGATACAACTATGCTTGAAAAAAATACTGCAACTGGGCATGCTAATAGTTATAAGCATTTGACACATAAGTTTTTAGAATGCTGTAACATAATAGAAAGCAGTATTTGGATATGGTTTATGATGTGCGTAAGCTCAGTAATGGCAGCCTTAGGAATGGTGATAAGCCTATTAATTTAAGGGACAATACATTCACGTTGATTGTAAACAGTATCTGGAAACCGTTGGTCTGCTTGAACTGCTGTTTAAACAAACTCCCGGAGAGTCATCTGTAGGCACTGATGATCTAAGCAATTAAAAGAAAATATTGATTGCTACAAATGCACACAAGAAGCGGTACAGTTCAACTGATCCTATTCGTACCAGCCAAGATATCAAGTATAAACGCTTTAAAGCAAAAAAATTTAAAGCATCATGTAGACGATCCTCAACTAGTGTCGGTTCCCTACCACAGTATATGGTAGCAAGAAAAAATGTGATGACTGACTATATCTACTGGAACGACCCTAAAAAATTATTAGATCTTCTTTGTCTACTTCTAACATCTCAGGCAGCTGTCAGCGCGAGTCACAACAATGAAAATATATCACAGCAAGCCATGGTCCTCATGGTGCTTGATACAAGATCACATCCGACGGCCATAACGAAATAGACAGAAAGACGGTTTGTAACGTTAAAGAGGCCATCTATGAGAGCATAAATTGATAATAATAATTTGATGATACACATAGTCGAAAAATCAATCAATGAGAAACTGAAAAATCTGCAGACTGACACCCAACAAGATTTGTCAGTCCATAACACTAAAATCATTGCACAGTTGATAGCTCGATTAAATGCACTCATGAATAGACATCGAGGCAACTGAATGGTGGCATGGCATGAGGAATTAACCCATATTTTTCCAAATTTTCAGAAGATAAATAAAACGTTCTCTAAAATCTAATTTTTTATTTTAAAAAAAAACAAAAGTCTACTACAGAGATATTTTAATGCTGAACAAAGTCCAAGGAAAATTAATCAAAAAAAGTCAAGCAGTTTCAAGTAATTAAAGGAGAAAGAATACAGTATTAGATCTGAACGCGCGTTTCCAGTATTTGAACCGCTAAAAAAATCGATTTTTGAAATTAATAAAAAACTAAAAAACTATTTTGTAGACTATTAGTTTCTGAAAAGAGGGAAAAATATTTAATTAAAAAAAATCATTAAGTATTGCAAAAATGAAGCTCAACATTTTTTTTGTGAAAACAAAATTCATAACATTTCATTTTTTACAATGACACTCCTGAAAAACTTTGTCTTGTGTATTTTTTTTTATACTCGGAACACTCTTGATAAGTAATTTCTAATAATATCTAAGTGGTACTTCTGTGCCTTCTGGGGTATTAAAGGCAGCATCTCCGTCACATTTTTTTTCTCCTCGCTTAGTCCTAGCCCTGTGAAGGTTTTTGTGAACTAAAAGTTGGCAAGGTAGTCTATTTCGTATTCCAGAGATTCAAAAAAACGAGTTATAAAAAAATCCTTTAGTGAGGATATTTATTTAAATTATTCGGAATTTTTTACCTTATGATCTCATTTACGAAAAAATGTGGGTTAATTCCTTATGCCGTGCCATTCTTTAATTATGAGTGAAAATACATTTTACCTAACAATTATTGATCAATCCGTATAAAGCCAAAAGATGTCACTACTGAGGATGAAGAGAAGCTAATGCAACGCCTTAAAAACTACACGAAATATACACAACAGAAGGCCAAAGTTTAAAGCTGGTGACAAATTTCGAATCAGCAAGCACAAGCACGTTTTTGAGAAAGCATACACTCCCAACTGGACAACAGAGGTATTCACTATGGATCGGGTTAGGTTGTCAAATCCAGTGGCGTAGAAGCTCAGGGGCTATCAGAATAAGCTTATCGCTTGTGAATTCTATGAACAAGAACCAAGCCTTTGTAAAGTGGTTAGGATTTTATAGTTTACATAACAGCTGAATAGATAAATCATATGTGTAGTCAACACTGTGAAATGTTGAATCAGCGATGAATGAGTGTTGAATCAACGATGAATCAATGTTGAACCAAGGATAAACCAATAATTAATCAATGGTGATTGAGCGTTGAACTAGATAACAAGATTTATAATACTAAGTTTACGCTTGTAATAACTAGATGTATGTTTTTTGACAAATTAAAAATCAATTTATGTACAACGATATTGTTATTGTTCATTATGTCCCTTATACTTACTATTTACAGTTATTTACAAGCCTAAACCACACGTTTTATGAAAAGATTTAGAAATTCTCCGTCATTATCACTTAAAACATCATCGACATTTATTGCATTGATTCTGTAATGCCCCATGCAAGGGAGTCTCTACTGTATGGATGTGAGTATCGCTTTTCGTGTTAAGGACTTAGTGCAATTTTCTTTTGTTAATCGTTTCGACGTTATGCTGTGTTGACCTGATTTCATATTGCGTTCTGGACTGGATATTGAAGTTTTGTAAGACTTCAGTGTAATCGTCAAAAGTTATACTTTTCTTCACAACAGCTGCTTTTACACCTTTCTTCTTTTCAAGAAAGTACTCACCATTGACACGACTACTGTACATCTTGCTCCGCAAACCAACAAATTTTGTTATTATTTTACTATTACATTCGTATTTCAACAAACCTAAAACTTTCTTGTTTCTTTGCGGCATTCTGAAAACATGGTCTCGAGGGTAATCTGATATGTCAAGTTTTCCAATATTTTTTCCATATCTTTTTTTCTGTCGGCGTGAATGTCATGAAACTTTACTTTATATTTCAAACTATCAGTGTCAGTATACAATAGTTCACAGTTGTTACGATATTTTTTGCGCATGTAATTGTAACGAAAATCATAAATTAGAATTTTAGACACATTTAGCACTGTCAAATCTACATAGATTAGCTTATTAAACAAGACTTCTGCCTTTATTAACTCTACTGCCATAAGATTTTTACTAAAAATTGCTCGACTTGTAAAAGTTCGCTTCAGCTATGAGAGATATGCTTCATATCTATGTAACTCCTAAAACATATCGACTGATAAAATTTGAGTACTCCGTGAATTTTAATTAATACAAGACCGTTTGAAAGAGCATGCTTAAGAGTTTGGTAATGGAGAACGTACTTTTGTTTCAGTAGGAGAGTAGTGAAAAGCTTCTCCTGGCTGGACTTCGATTGTTTTGAGTGTTCTGAACAGAACGGTAAATCATTATGCTCATCGTAAAGCTCAGGTCGATAGTACAAATCAACTTCTGGAATATACCTAATAGGTAAATCACCTGGAACATTGAAATCAACATTTTTTTAATTTGTATCGGTTTAGGCACTGACTCACTCCACCCTTCTTACCATTCTCAGTCATCAATAGCATATTAATGTCAGTGAGGTGTTTCAATTTTACCTCTGTATATATAAGCATGGCGTCCCATGCAGAGTCAGAAGTCGTCTAGTAATGTGTTAGATCAAGACGTAAGTCATGATACACTGTTCTCTAAAATTTCCATACATATCAACCAACAGCAACTCATCAGTCCTCATATGGGGCATTATTTCTCAACTGCCCCAACTTTAAAAGTCATGTTCTTCGATGTTCTTTAAATTCTGAGAATATGTTAACCTACCCAACAGTGTTTAATCGACAAATTTATAGACTACGATTACCACCCCTCTCTAAGTAATGGGGGGAGGTTTTTTTTTCTTAATAGCAATAGGAGAAAGTTCGACTCTTCTTCTTCAAGAAAGGTCCTCAGTAAAAAAGTGGTCAATTAAATAGTTTCCGCAATATAGGCTTCGATGTAAAGACAGTCCTGATGCTCATGCTCAAACGCAGTTCTTTAGTATTTCACATACTAGTTTGCACGTTTACCATTTTTTCAACGCGTTCAAGTTTATGCAGAATGACATAAAATTAGCTAGTAAACAATTAAAGAATGATTGCTGGCGGGTCAAGGTAAGTTGAAATTATTTGTTATTTTTTTAGAAAGAAGTAAAAAGTGCAAACTACTCTTCAGAAGTAATGTTAATTTTTCTAAGTATAAATGATTCTTTGCTAGTTATTGCTGATTTAGATCAAAGTCATAATTCCGTAACATCACTTGTTTTTTATTTGTTTTTCATGAAGTTATATGCAAAACGAATAAAGAACAAGACACTTTTAAACATACGAGTATAAGTAGACTAGTATTGCGCTTAACCGCACAATTATGTTTCGACTTCTATCAGAGACAAAGTTGTTTAAAACAAAAGCATATTTCTCTTGCCTATTTTGTTTTAAACCAACTAAACATTTTCTTTATACAAACAGACTTATTTGGCTTATAGATTATATAAACTTTATCACAAATGGATGTTTGCTACAAAAATATTATTTTCAAAACAAATGAAAATATTTTCAATCTTCAATTATATAAGAGGAAATTTCACTTGTATCGAAACGCATTATTTTGACACAAGAGGACATTTCTCGGAGCCTTATATAATTCCTTGCAAGGTATTTTGGTATTGTTGTTATAGCGCATGGTCTCTTGTTTTTTGGTTTTTATTTTGTTTAAAAATATATGATTCGAAATAAAAGATCAGAAATGAAATTCATGATTAACGATGTCAACGAAAATACCTTGGCGTAATTTTTCTACTAATCCTTCTGTCAATGAATAGCATTGTAAAACACCTAACTTGAGACGCTTGTCGAAGCATGAAATTTTCTCAGTTGCACCAAATTCTTCCATTACCTTTCTACGTCTCCAAGGTTTAGAAGCTAGTGTTAGTAATGTCATTTTTTGACACCGTCAGTACTAACTATAAATTTGTCTATAATTTGTTAAAAAGTCTCTAGACCTGATGTATGATTAGGACCTTCACAACCACTATATTTTATCCAAACCAATAGAAAGTCTGAATCACCGCTGATTTCTTTTTCTACACTATTGTGATCAACTTCAATGCCATAAACAACTTCTCCCACTTTAACACATTCTTCTTCCATGATAGATTCATTTGTAGTCACTTGTGAAATCAATTTATTAAATTCTTTTCTATAAGGCTGCAAATTTTAGCGTTTTTTGGCAATTAAAAAAATTTTAACCTTTGACTTACCGACAAACAAACGTCTAAAGTTTGATGTTTTCCAATGCTTTTCCTTGACAAAAAAATTAGCACAAAAATTACCCTAAGATATTTTCGTTGAGCTTATTAATTACGAATTTTATTTCTAATATTTTATTTCAAATCATATATTTTAAAACAAAATAAAATCCAAAAAACAAGAGACCGTGCGTTATAACAGCAATGCTGAAATACCTTGTATGCTTAGTAGCGTCTTGTTTTTTATTTGTTTTGCATATAACTTAATAAGGAACAAATAAAAAGTAAATAAATTTTTAAAATACAAAGAGGCTGTTATTGTATCCTAGTTGCTCATTTTCTTAACGTTGAGCTACAGTACCAGATTTATAAATAATAGATCATTAAGACGTTGTGAAATTTTCACTTTGATGTAAATTAGCAACAACTAGCTTATTAAGCAACAGAAAAAGAATAAAAATTACTTTTTAAGAGTTTTGGCTTCAAAAAAAGTTGAAAAATTGGTAAAAAAAAGTTAGTAATCGAAATTTACATAAATTGACAAAATCAAGACTGAGACTAAACGTTATAAGACTTTTTATGCACATTTTCGAATTGAAATTTGTTTATAAAATAAAATTTTTGTACGTTTGTGTATGAAAAATTGATAATAATTGTAATTTGACGAAATATAAAAGTGAGGAATTATTTATACTAAGAAAAATCAACATCACTTCTAAAAAGTAGTTTCACTTTTAACTTGTTCATAACAAATAGCAAATAATTTTAACTTCCTCTGACCCGCCAGCAATCATTCTTACATTGTTTAATAGCTAATTTCATGTCATTCTAATTAAACTTGAAAGCGTTTAAAGAATAGTAAACTAGCAAAGTAGTATGTGAAAGACTAAAGAACTGCGTTTGAGCACGAACATCAGGACTGTCTTTTAATCATGGCCTTCATCTCGAAAACGATTCAATTGACCATTTTTTTTACTGAGGACCTTTCTTGAAGCTGAAGAGTCAAGCTTTCTTCCATGGCTATTATAAAAAAATACATAAATTGCAAAAAAAGTTAATTAACCAATAAATGGTTTAAAAAAATACTTTTTTTCTTTATTTTTCACGTTAGTAAGATGAAATAAAGGAGTGAAAAATAATTTTTCGAAAACGCTTCTAAAAAATTCAAATCGCTACAATGAAAATAAAGTTAAGACGTTTGAAGATACCGGTGCAGGCGTTATAATTCAAAACATCACCCCCATTACTTAGAGAGGGATGGTAATCGTGGTCTATAAATTCGTCAATTAAGTACTGTTGGGAAGGTGAACATATTCGTAGAATTCAAAGAAAAGCAAAAAACATGACTCTTGAAGTTGAGGCAATTGATCAATAATTCCCCATATAAAGTTTCATGTACTCGCCGAGAGTTTTGACACTAAATGCACACCAAACCTGTTGTACATGTTCATATCCTTATAAGATATTGATAAGTCTTTCGGGGTACTGTGAAACTTTTATTCAAGTAAAAGCTGTTTTTCTTTCAGTCTCATTCTCGAGTCCAGGTATTTACTGGGGAGAACACCTTTACCCTTCAGAAGTTCAACTTTTTTTTTCCAAATGTAGAAAACATTGCACTCACAATTTTATACTCAGTGAAATACATGCTAACTTTTTTGAGGACGATGCCATGAATCTGAATCAGTTAATGAATCAGAATTTTGACTGTTTCCTGAATATATTTTGTAAGAGATATGTATCTCTCCTTATTAAATGCATCGTACCCACACAAGTTGTGAAAAACAACTAGTATGGCGTTAGCTTCTTTGTAAGCTAGATTACAGTGTTTACGCGCGGGACCCCGACATTTTACCGTCAGGTGGCAGTGATCACGGACCTTCCTTATTGGTGGATGTGGGGCTTTCTGACAGATATAACAAGTAGTGGCTTCAAAGAAAGCCTTCTGTTGTCTTGGTGTTAGCTTCTGTATTGAAACTAGAGATGACTGTATTTAGTCACAGTTATTTGCAATTAACTGTGAATCTACAGCAGACCACTTTTCTGGCTCCACACCTTTAGGACAAGAGTTGTAGAATAACGGTGAATAATTGTAGCTGCATTTAAACAAATACCCGAAGTCAAAAAGTTGATGATTCTGGTATACTTAAGTGTTCGTCATCTGTTTTTGTAAGTCTCCACTTGGTATTAATAGAGACTTACAATCGGCATACATAATGAATGGTACTTTTTGTCTATAATTGAAATTTTTGAATTAAATTATATTTTTTCTTAACCAGATTCTGGTAGCATTATCTTACAATCGTTCAATTTTTTCCATCTTCCCTGTGAGCTACCGAATTCTCTGTTTTTAAAAAGTAGTGCAAATATCGTTCACAGATATGTTTTCTTCCGTCTTCTTTGGATAGCTGGCAGCTGACTAATCGAGAAAGACCTTTGACCCATACATAGTGAAAGTTAAAAGATTGGGTTTTGCTATCTTGTTAATTGCTATTTTCTTTTTTATAATTGCTGTCTTCATTCACATATTTCTCTTTGACTTGAAAAAAGTTTCAAATAAGTTTTCCTCACCTGCAAAGTGAAATGAAGAGGAACCACTATCAAGTTTTGCTCCTTTTTAATTAGACTATGAATATTCAATGAGATGCCATTTTGTCCTTTAAATTTTAATACATATTTTATTGATACTGAAAAATTTATTCCAGGAAAGTTCAATTTATCGTTGTACTGCTGATAGCTGAAGACGCGTTTAGCAATATCGTTTCTCATAGGTAGATACATACCTGATAATATAGCCTACTTGAAGCACTAGTTGATATTCGTATTTTGCACGTTAATACATGCTGCTTTTCTCTTGATCCGTAGAGGAAGATCAATGTAAAAGATACCTCTCATAGGGTTTAGTTTGATGATATTCACTTCTGATTTTACAGTAGAAATTCAGGTATATCCAGAGTTTTTTTCTTGAAACACCTTCAATTCGGTCAAGGAAGGGTATCTTGCGTTGTTGGTAAACCATAATTTCAAATCCGTGGTGACGTGTATGGGCATTTCCATGGCAGGTGTAATTTTTCTGTCACCGTGATATCATAGTCAAACCGACGCCTTAAATGCACGTTATATTCCATACTCATTTACAGACTTCCTAAAACAGCAATAAGAGCTTAAAGTCATTACAGAAGCACTCATAAGGAGATATAATGTATAATAGTTGGCTAAAATCCCGAAAATATACCTGTGTAATATTTGTCATCAACTACAAAGCAAATGCTTTGCATGCTCATAGCTTTTCCGCGCTTTATTTGCAAATTCTAAGAAGAATCATGCTATTTCAGTAGAGCATAAGCCACTAAAATTTTATGGATTTGACATTGTGCTTTAATTTATAACCCAGTGAGAAAATCTCAAAATTGTGTCACTGCTTTCACAATTCAAATGTTCGCTCCAAGGTCTGTAGTTGTGAAAAGTGGGCGCAACTACCCAGGTTAAAAATCTTTTGATTTTTTATTAGATTTTGCTGGCCAGTACACACAATATAAAGAAAAAAAAATGTGATTCTAAAATTATCGAAGTATCACATATTCAAATACTAAAAATTTTGAATTTTGCGGAAAAATGTCCACTCCATCATCGTATTTAACTCCAAAAATATTTGAAGTACACTTTTCTATGCTCACAGAAATCAAGCAGTATATTGGGGCTAAAAAGTTTACCAAGTATAAAGTTATTATCGCATGTCGCGTAAAAGTTATGTCCAATTCAAGGCTAAAATGTGCAATCCAAAGTTTCAACGAAAATGTCAACTGCAGCGTTGAAATATGTATATAAATGTTTTTTTTCAGAAGTTGAATATCCACACAAAAATTTTATTTCACAAAAATGTTCCATTTTATTTAAAGGAATAACTTTTTGAAAAAAATTTTTCTACAATTTTTTAATCTTTTAAAACATTACAAAAAAATCGGCAAATAATGGAAAAATATTAATTGTTCCTTTTGAGATACTCGTTTGAAAATATTCTTTGGACAAAGATGTCTTTGCGCTCAAGAAGCCTAAATTTTTTTTGCAAAATTAACCTTATTTTATAATATTTGATGCAATTTAAAACATCATTTGCTTAATTTATTAAAAGTACAGTACAAAAAACAGAGCCAAGCCACGGAAAATCGGTAGCAGATGGTTTTGGTGCGACAGTGAACAATTTGGTGGTCAAAAGAATAGCTGGAGCACGAAGAAAAAAAAAGATTAGAGAATTTGATATTCAGTACACAAATTTTTTAATGATTATCAAATTTTTGAAATAAATGCAAATGACATATGAAGGAATGTAAAAGTACATACTAATCACTAAAAATTTTAATCTCTGCTGCATAAAACTTTAACTTTTGATAGTCTAAAGTTATTGCATATGCTTCGTACATTATCACCTACAATTTGAGTACGTCAACCAGTGCACAAATGAATATCTAGTTTCCCGCTGAAAAGTGCGTTTTCTCAAATAAAAATAAAAAGCTTAAATTAATATACTTTCTATCATCAATAATGAAAATCTTAATATCGTGTCTCAGTTGTCGGAAGAACGAAGTCTTAGTTGAAGTACAGCTTATAGCATTCTACTAGAAACTCAAATAAGTTTCCAACAGTCCAGTTACTATTTCTGGATGCCTTACACTTGATAATGCTCGAGCTGCAGTTAACCGAAGCTTCCCTTGCATGATACTATATCGACATTTAATGACTCTGATATTAGCATCCAGAATACCAACTGCAAAGAAAAGTTAATTGCTGCGTTAAAAATCCGAGTTCAATTCAACCGTCGCTCTGTGTTCTTGTAAATAATTTTTGGCCGATCATTCTTTACTGTTGCCTGTAAAGGACTTTATAAGAAAGCTAATACCGTGATTACACGTAAATTAATGACCTAATTTTATTCTCGAATTTTTTTTTAACGACAATTTATTAATGAATATCTCGACTACCAACACTGAAGTCCTAACTTTTCACTTCCATTTTCCTCCACGAGAAAAAGATCATAACAGCGCAGAAGAATTTGTAAACACAACAGTTTTCTCCTAACATATCAGAACAAAAGTATTTTAAATTTCTCAGAAAGATGTAAAGAAAACTAAAGAAGTTGCTACTGGTCTCAATTCAAAAGCTATGCCTAACACGATGCGAACGCGACAATTATTTTGGAAACAGAAATAGCCAACTACACTTCTACCATGCTTTTCATCATGTCTGGAATGTACGAGGGTGGATTGATAAGTTTCCGGCCTGACCAAGAAAAACAACGTTTTTAAGAATTTTTTTTTTTTATTTCTCA